>JASCZI010000964.1:2663-14566 GCA_036250425.1 Stylosanthes scabra | reverse complement strand
ATCTCACTGTGGTGGGACTGATGTAGAAGCCATCATCATCATGTCAAGTGCATAATTTGTTGGGGTAGAAACTTCTGATCTAGACTCAGTGGATGGTGCATTTCCAGTATTTACTCGACGAATTTCCTCCATCATTCTCACCACCTCTGTCATTTTCGGTCTCTGATCCGGTATTCTTGAGGCACAAGCCATCCCTATTTGCAGCATCTCCACCATTTCTTCCTCTATATTCGGATATCTCAGAAGCTCCACATCAAACACCTCGGCAGTCCATTCTTCTCTAACCACAGAATTCACCCATCTAACCAAATGCATAACTTCCTCACTTCCAGCAACAGGTACTGGTGACTTCCCTGTTAGAAGCTCAAGTAGCAGGACCCCGAAAGCATAGACATCAGATGCATGTGTTGATTTTCTGGTGTCAGTTACTTCTGGGGCACGGTAGCCGGCAGCGCGTGTTGCTGGCGGTGGTGGACTCATTAGTATTGCCAAACCAATGTCTGATACACAACCGTATCCTTGTGAGTTGAGGAAGATGTTTGAGGCTTTTACGTTTCCATGAACTAGTTTTCCTCCGTGTTGAGCATGGATGTGAGCAATGCCTCTTGCCGCGCCTATTGCGATTCTTAGACGGCTCTCCCAGTCTAAAGGGATTCTTCCTTCCCCTCTTCTTCCTGCATAAAGTAGATGGAATATCATACTTGAGATTAGCCACTTCTCTAGGAAAATTACACGTTGGATCCAACTTTGCTTGTCATAAAAAACATCATACTTGCCATTGAGGGACAGCAGTTATAAAATTACAATGAATTTGGGATAAAATGTTAATTTTTTTCTTAATTATCTCAGACTTAGCTTTGATTTAGAACATCCCTGATGACACAGGAGAACACACAAAGCACATGAAGTTGCACTAGACACCTAGTTCTTAGGACAAAGGCATGGTTAAAAAGAAGACAAAACCTATTAGAAGACACTTGCTCCATTTCCTTTTATCTATGACTGAAGCTGCATTGATTGAGGATGTATGAAATGAGACAATGACAAATAAAAAAGAACAGAGGGAATAGCTGAAAAGCAATGTGAATCTAACCTGTTGGGAAGAATAATAGAAACTCATATCATTTAACAAGAAGTTTTCAGATAAAGAGAACAGAAAAGGTTCAGCATACCATGCAATAGTGCAGAAACGCTGCCTTGTTGATAGAAATCATATACTATGAGTTTCTCCTCCTTTGAGTAGTAATATGCCCTTAATGCATCCACATTTTCATGCTTAATTCTCCCCACAATTTCCATTTGCTGTTCAAATTCTCTTTTTCCAACTGTAACCTCTTTCAACCTCTTCACCACCACTGTGGTATTCTCATCTAGAGAAGCCTTATATGTCGTGCCGAATGTCCCCTTCCCTAGAATCTCAGCAGAAGCTCTCAGTAGATCTTCTAAGTCAAATGCAAGTTTACATCCTTCAAAGAACACAATCTTGTTCTTGTCCTGAGTCTCTTGGCTATCAGAAGATTGCTTCTTGAGAGGCACTTCTTTTTTCTTGGCCTCAACGGGCAGTGCATTTTCGTCATTTTTCTCATACATGCACACAATCATGAAGGCTGCAACAACAGCAAATCCCAGCACACAAGCACCAATTATGATAGCCAACAGCGTAGGCTCGCTGATTCTGTTGTGTTTCTTCTCAGCTGGTTGATCATTTGGCGGTTGCAGGGGAATTGCAGGGGAAAGTGCATTGCCATAGGTAAGGTTATTGTTACCAGCAAAGTCTCTAATTGGAAATCTAAGAAGGGAATTAGGAACAACACCACTAAGATTATTGTTTGCCAAATCAAGCTCTTTGAGACTAGGGATATTGAGATCAGGTATTTCACCAGAAAGTGAATTGTTGGCAAGGACTAATGAACTGAGACGAGTCAATTTTAAAATTGAAGAAGGTATGGTACCATTGAAAAAGTTGTTGGATAAATTCACTATGGTAAGGCTATTCCAAACTGAGAAGTCCAATGGCAGAGGGCCAGAAATCTTGTTGGATTGGAGATAGAGGCTTGTCAAGTTCTTCAGCTCAGAGAAATCATCAGGGAAAGGACCAGTTATACCATTTGAATGAAGACTCAGAACCTGAAGCGCAGAAAGGTGACTAAGAGTGTTGCTTGGGATTTGACCACTTAATCCGGCCGCTGGCAACCGAAGCGCGATAACTCTGGACCGGCCGGAGTCACATGTCACTCCCCTCCAGCTGGTGCATACAGAAGAATTCTCATTCCAGTTGAGATTCTGAGGGTGGTTCATGTTGTGAAGGAAATCAAGCAAGGCTTGTTTATCTTCAACTGGCTCAGCTCCAACAATGAACAAAACTGATGCTGAGAAAATGAACAAGAGGCATAGCTTCTTGTCCATTTTCTTGGTTTGAAGATCAACAGCTCTAGACAAGTTCCTCAAGATGTTGGCAAAATCAACATGAAACCAAACTGAAATGATAACAATAGAGTATTAGAGAATTCAACAGTTGTAATTGGTATCTATCCAAATATGAATCACAGACAAAGAGGTATGACGCTTATTTTTTGAGTGTAAGTTACGCATTTCAATTTCAAATATATGATTTTCCTATCTTGAACTGTTTTTTTTTTTTTTTTTAAAGAGTGTGACTTAAGAGGGTGATTAACAGTATATATTATTATTAAGTTTCTTGTTAGTCAAATTAAGCAGCTCTTGTTTGACATTGAATTAACATTACTTGAAGTCTTTCTTTCTGTTCCCTTACCCTTTGGGACTCCCTAATGACTGCAGCAAAATAGATGCAAACAAAAAAACTTTGGAACTAAATAAATGTCTGATTAAACTGTTGACCAAGATTGTGACAGCAGAAAGATAGAATAGTATCGTTTTATTATGTAAATCAGGAACATAAATACAAGAAATATTTACAATTTCTTTTTTTTTTTTCCTAAAGATTTAAAAAGAAAGGGGGAAAAGGGAATACTTACAAGTCAATTCTAGATCCCAAAGTTCATCAATTACAAGAAAACCATAGTTCTACAGTATTAGATACTGGTCCATACTCCATATGGTTTCAGAAGCAGTTAAAGGTTTGAGGAAATCAAGTTGCAATGATGGTGTATTGGTAGTGACGGAAGATGAGCTGTATAAGGCTTGCAAGAACAGCAGCACATCACATGCACAGTTGAAGTAAGAGAAACTCAATTCAGTAATCATTAAGAAACCAACACACAAATGATTATTATTTTATGCCGCATAAATAGGATGGTGCATATGGAGGACCCATTACTCTAATTTAACAAATATACAAACCTTGTATATATCTGTGTTATTTTATAAATAATAAATAATAATAAATAGAATAAATCTGGTGTACACACATCCATGCATCCCTTCATCTATTTTTACATCTAATATGTTCACGCGCGTATAGAAATAATGAAGTCTAGCACATAAAATTTGAATAACAGAAAAATTATTTTTATTGAGATCGATGAATGAGTCCATGTAAATAGTGTTACCTAAATAAATATATAGTCACTTGAATATATGAAACTCTTGCTGGCCATGATCCAAATAGATGGTGTTTAATCTTTGTTTTCTAATTTCTTGAACCTAATTTACACGTTAGTAGTTAGGTGACCATTGGGATGTTTAATTTATTTATTAAATTCTAACTAAAAAAAATCAGTCAAAGAATCATCGTTCAATGTGAGATTAATGGGAATTTAATCCTTGAGAAATTTTAAGAATTTTACTAACATGTGTGTCAAGGACTACCATAAAACAGATGTTTTGCCAAAAGTAATTCAAAATATAACCTTTTTACATTTTGAATGCATTAAATTCATCAAAATCTTCAAAAGTTTCTATTATTATACTTTTGTAATGTGTCGTAAGTTAGCTAAATCCGATTTTCAATTAGCAGTAATAGCAGGCAAAATGAAAATGGTAAGTGAGAGTGGTTAGCATTGCTATAGAATTCTTCTTAAGTTTGTTTTACCAATTTACCAGTAAGTAATTATATAGGTAAAAATTGCGTTGACATTGGATGATGTTAAATTGTTGATAGAGAGAAAGAGTGGGTTTACTTGAAACTAGTTGATGTTTGGCACAGCAACTTGTCGCCGTCTACCAAGTAAAGCCATTATCCCGCGAAAGTGGATCATCCACATTAAATAATAATAATAATAATAATAATAATAATAATAATAATAATAATACACTCGAAAATACTTCAGAGATTAATCTCTCTGTCGTCTAAATACCCTCCACAGGAAGAAAAAGAATAACAACTCAGAGTCTTATCCTATTAGCGCGATTGACTATATGGATGAAATAACACCATTAAATTTTGAGTATAATTCTAAAATTTTATTATATATCATGTGATATTCGAATTGGGTACAGTTATAATGTTTTAGGACCTTGCAAATTTAATATTTACTTTTTCAGGAATTTATTTAGTACTTTCTTTTGAAAGAACATATAAGTGCTTCATAAAATTATCTCAAGATTTACTTGAATTTTTTTTAAAGACTTATAAAAACATTACAAAATTACTCAACGACGTTTTTGTCTCATTCCTCGAAAAAGAATTGTCCGTGCTTAATTTTGGAACTCATTTGGATACCAAAAAATTTTTTGGAACTCATTTGATAACGCATCATGGAACATGCAGGCCAATTTCTCATCCTTAATCATTGGTTGGGATTTAGGAGAAAATTAAAAATAGACATATATATATATATTCAGCTATTAATTCCCAACCAATAATAGTTGCTAAACGTCCTACAAAATAATTAAATACAAATAAATGATACTTTAAAATAGTTTCATACAAAGGATTCTTATAGAATGTAAAAGTCAATGTCGATATATATCAAACCCAAATTGGTCAATGAGAGCTTAATATTTTTAATTTTTTTTAATGTCAATGTGAGAGCTTTATTGGTTGTTAAGATTGTAATTTACTGTAGTTGAAAGGTAAAGATGAAGGTTTATATATATATTCTTGCTCACCTAATGAACTGAATATGATAATAAAACGACCAAAGATTAATTAGCCACTACGTACGTACGAATATATTATTATTGTTATTTTTATGAGAATAATATATATCCGACCCATGCTTTTGTCCCACACAAATTGCATAAGCTCATAATAAAATACAACAAATTAAACTAAAATATATTATCGCTGTAACCACAAGAGAATGTATAGCTATATGATATTTTTATTTTCTTTTCTTAATTAAAATTCACCCATTGAACATATATATAGAAATTCTTATGTAATATCTCATATTTTAAAAAAATATATATTACTATAAGCACATTTGGCTATTCATCTATTACATGTTTAGTTTTTTTTTTTTTTTAAATATGTTTGATTATTCTAGTAACTGAATCAATACATAATAGTTGATGTGGTGAATGATTTATTTGTATTGTATGTATGGACATTTGTTTTCCTAAATGTATGATCCACATCCTAATGCAGAAGCTATCTCAAAAAGGGGATTGAAGGAGGGAGGGGGGAATGTTATGATGCAAGATGGAAGCATATAGCTTAGTTGATTGAGTTGTTAGGAATAAATACAGCTGGTCTACGCTAGAAAATGACATCATCAATAGTTGCATGTCTCACACTCTAATGCATGCTTCTCTTGTGTAGGTAAGTAACACACCCGGAATGACTTTGCCAATTCTAGCCGACCAGCATATTAAATTTCACACAACTAACAACTTCTAATCAATTTGTATACTAGTAACTCATTCTCTCAATTAATTAAAACCCATGAAAATACTTTTTTATTATAAGCTACCCACCAAAAATACATGCTTCTCTTGTATATGTAAGTAACACACCGGGAATGACTTTGCCAAAATAGATGCCATAAGTGTTTTCCAAAATGAAAACTAAAACCAGAAATTATGGAAGGCTTAATTTTTTTCCCGAGTTATTGTTATTTTAATTTTAAATATATGGTAATCTAAACATAGAAAACAATTAGTGTCTTAATGTTTTTTTCTTTCGTGGACTCGAGTTTCACTTTGTGGTCAGGTACCAGACTGGAGCCAGACTATGTTGTTGTTAAATGTTAACCCTGGACACTAATCAGAATTTATTATCATTATTATTATTCTAAATTTTAAATCCTAAATATTAAACTCATGGTAATTAGTAATTGCTAATCAGATTGATTTTTTTTTTGGGGTCTTAGATGGGCTTATTTGAAGCTTAGTAGGATTATCACTTGATGGACTAGAACCACGTCTGTGTTTTGACTTTCAACTAAATCCCAATTATAAATTGACAAATTCCAAACATATAAAATAAGATCCGACCAAAAAATAGAACAAATAAAATAAGGTTGGGTTGGGTTCAAGGAAGGTGGGGCTTAGTGGGTTTAGGTAGGCCTTCTATTTTATTAAATTTGAAATTAAATATATTTTATTAAAATAAGAAAACATGCTTGAAAATGCTAAAAACAAACCAAAATTTTTTTAGGAAGAGTAATTGGTACTTGGGAAATTTTTTCCAAATAAAATAAATAGATTTTTTTATTATTGGATTCTCCTTAATTATTTCTTAGTACAAATTTATTCTTAATAAAATGTCTTAAATGTTTATATTTAATATATATAAAATAAATGTATTAAAAATTTAAACTTTTTATATTTTTAATAAAAAATATTTAATTTATAATTATTATAATATGTACTCTTAGGGTACAAAATAGATAAACCATTATTTTCATAAATCATCGTTGGAAGATACATAGTTTGAAGATTTCTACGCGTATTAGTAATACTTTTAGATGGTGAAAGTATCTAATAGTTTATTAAAATTTCAAGTGTTATCTCTAAAATGAAAAAAATATGTGTATATATTAGAAATAACCATATTCATATATTTAAAATATTTTTTCATAATTCTTAAAGGATTATTAAATTTTTTTTCCATAATTCTTTTTTAGATAAAAAATTCTGCTAAGTGGCTAATTAAGGATGTGTGGGATGTGTTTCAAGACTTTGTTAATTAAATTCTTAGCGGCGCTTGTAGTTGGTGACTTGAGAATTTTTTTATTACTAAGATTTCGAGAGTGATATTTTTAAAATAAAAAAATATGTGTATTAAAAATAACTATATCCATATATTAAATTTTTTTTTTTTCATAATTCTTATTTAGATGAAAAATTGTGCTAAGTGGGTAGTTAAGGATGTGGGATGGGTTTAAGGAGTTTTGTAATTAAATTAGTTGGTGACTTGAGAATCTTCCCCATTACTTTGTCCACGTGGCCCCTCATGGTTGGCTATGACCAAAAAGAAGCACGCGATATATCGGCGGAAAGAAACCCAGCTGGGAGATCAGAGATGCACATCACGCAAACTAAAAGTTGAAGAAATCGAAAACGAGAAAATACAAGAGAAGATAAGAAGAGGATAAGAGAGTGTGTGTAATAGAAAGCGCATTTACTTGTCTTACAGCACATCATACTACCATAAACCCTAGCTCGAAAATATCGCGATAAATAGGAAACAAATTATTGAAATCGGCGACCTCCGTTTATCTCTACGTCGAGAAAGACCAATCTCTTTCTCTCTCTCACTTTGTAAGCTCCTAATTTATCGCTAATCTCATATTCTTTTCCTGAACCATCTCTTCAGCATCTCTTTTCATTCCATTTTCCCCTTTTTAATTTGCTTTCAATTTTTTTAATCATTCTCTGTATCTCTTCCACCTTAAATCCTATCTTTAAATTCGATATTGGATTATTAGATTCTTAGTTCCATCTGTCGTTGGATGATATTAATGATCGGAATAAATGAAGATTTTTAATTAAGTTTGATTTGATTATTAATTACATTACATTGTTCTATCTAGTAGAGATGTTTGATTTAATGCTTTAAGATTGAAAGGAAGATTTACGATATGTTATGGAACTCCATTGTGTATCTCTTGAGGAAAGTTCACTAATGCCCTGAGTTCATGATTGAATTTTTTTTGTTGTTGCTTTCCTTATTAAATGATGATGGTCAATGTTATGTGCTGTGTTTCTAATGAGATTCTTCTTTTGTTTTGTTTTGTTTGGTCTTTTTTCCCTGTAGGATTTTCATATATTGGTCCACAAGAGCTGCTGCATCCTAAGTAAGCTCAGTCTCTGATTTTGCATTCTATCTATTTGTTAAAATGTAATGGATGCAGATATTATCATCAGTGAAGCTAGCATTATGTTTATGAATTTACATAATGATGAATTCTACAATTCTAGTTAACCTAAGCTCCAATCATTTATAATTTTTTTTATTTTTGAAAAATTTTGACAAACCTTACTTTTAGTTTCTTTGATGTAAATGAATTACTTTAAACAGAAAGGAACAAGAACATTTCATTATATATAATGTATTGAGTTTTATTTTTCCTCCTTTAAAATTACCTTGTAGTGGTTCGAGAAAAAGATGTATGTTGGGAATATGCGGATAAATTAGATGGGAACAAAGTAAGGTGCAAATTCTGCCAAAGAGTTCTAAATGGTGGTATTAGTAGGTTGAAGCATCATTTGTCTAGATTTCCAAGTAAAGGGGTAAATCCTTGTAGCAAGGTTAGAGATGATGTTACAGATAGAGTAAGGGCTATAATAGCAACAAAGGAAGAAGTCAAAGAAACTTCAAGTGTGAAGAAGCAGAAACTAGCACTAGCAGTAGCCGAGGTTAAGTCTCCTAGTAATATGTCTGCAAATAAAGCTCTTATATCTATGGATGCACCATCCTCTGTTGTGAAGATTTTCCCTGCTAACAATCCTTTGACCCCGTCCTCTGCTAACAACCAGGAAAATGCAGAAAGAAGCATTGCCCTGTTCTTTTTTGAGAATAAGCTAGACTTCAGCGTTGCCCGGTCTTCATCCTATCAGTTGATGATTGATGCAATTGCGAAGTGTGTTCCTGGATTTACAGGTCCATCAGCTGAGGTCCTGAAAACAACATGGTTGGAACGGATAAAATCAGAAGTGGGCTTACAGTCGAAAGATGTTGAGAAAGAGTGGGCGACCACAGGTTGTACCATTATTGCAGATACATGGACTGATTATAAATCTAAGGCCATGATTAATTTCTTAGTCTCATCACCATCCAGGACATTTTTCCACAAAACTGTGGATGCCTCTGCATATTTCAAGAACACAAAATGGCTTGCTGATCTTTTTGATTCTGTAATTCAAGAGTTTGGCTCAGAAAATGTCGTGCAGATTATCATGGATAGTAGTTTTAACTACACTGGCATTGCTAATCATATTGTGCAGAACTATGGTACTATATTTGTATCTCCTTGTGCCTCTCAGTGTCTGAATCTAATATTGGAGGACTTCTCCAAGGTAGATTGGGTTACTAGATGCATTTTACAAGCACAAACCATATCAAAGTTAATATACAACAATGCTTCATTGCTTGATGTTATGAAGAAGTTCAGTGGAGGCCAGGAACTTATTAGGACCGGGATCACGAAATCTGTATCAACTTTCTTGTCTTTACAGTCTATGTTGAAGCTAAGAACAAGATTGAAGCTTATGTTCCACAGCCCTGAATATGCCTCAAACACTTCATATGTAAACAAGCCACAGAGTCACTCTTGTATTGCAATTGCTGAAGATGGTGATTTCTGGAGGACAGTTGAAGAGTGCGTGGCTATCTCTGAGCCTTTTTTGAAAGTTTTGAGGGAAGTATCTGAAGGGAAACCAACTGTAGGTTCGATATATGAATTAATGACCAGGGCCAAGGAATCAATTAGAACATATTACATAATGGATGAGAACAAATGTAAGATATTCTTAGATATAGTAGACAAAAAGTGGCGCGACCAACTGCATTCTCCTCTACATGCAGCTGCAGCCTTTTTGAACCCCAGTATCCAATACAATCCTGAAATAAAGTTTCTTTCCTCTATAAAAGAAGACTTCTATAAGGTTCTGGAGAAATTACTGCCTGTGCCCGATATGAGGCGTGATATCACCAATCAAATCTATACTTTTACAAAGGCTCATGGGATGTTTGGTTGTAGCCTAGCAAAGGAGGCAAGAAGCACAGTTGCACCATGTAAGTTTTAAATAGTGCCCACTGAACCTTTTTTTTTTTTTTCAGAGAGTCAATTTTGTTTTATTTTGTAAATGGTGTGTACGGGGGTGTACAGTTGTACACATAGATTAATTCCTTTTTTATTTTTCCCCCCTTCTAGCAGTTCTTTCTAAGCTGCATTTTTCTCCCACCAGTAAATTTGATGGATAAGAAGGGTATAAGGGCTGATTCAGCATTTGATCTTTGGATAAAGAAAATCATGTGTTTTAGGGGGTTAGATTTTCTCTAAATTTCCTCCACTTCTAGCGGTTTCTTGTCTTTTCATTTGGGAATACTAGCCTTGTTAAGTTCTCAAAATAATTATGCAGTTTTTTTGTGCTCATCGACATTGGAAAGTTCTATGATTTGTCTAGGATTAATTTCCTAAAGTTTTGCCTGAATTTTTCATACATGCCTAATTTTATTGAGTGCTAGACCTCTGAGTTTTGATTCTCAGGGTCTTAACTACCATGATGCATATGCTGAAGCAGCGTCAATGCTGATTTTTCCAGTCTGATGTTTTTATCTTATTCAATGCAGGGCTTTGGTGGGAACAGTATGGTGACTCTGCCCCCGGGTTGCAACGGGTTGCCATTAGAATACTAAGCCAAGTCTGTAGTACGTTCTCTTTTCAGAGGCAGTGGAGCACGTTCCGGAAGATTCACTCGGAGAAGAGGAACAAGATTGATAGAGAAACATTAAATGACCTTGTTTACATAAACTACAATCTCAAGTTGGCAAGGCAGATGAAAGCAAAGTCTTCAGAAGTTGATATGCTTCAAGTTGATGACATTGACATGACTTCTGAGTGGGTGGAGGAGAATGAAACTGCAAGTCCAACTCAGTGGTTGGATCGTTTCGGTTCAGCCTTGGATGGCAGTGATCTTAATACAAGACAGTTTGGTTCTTCCATATTTGGAGCAAATGACCCCATATTTGGGTTGTAGCATAGTTTGTGTACCATTTCTAGTTGTAGTTCTAGCCATCTCAGTAGTTGAGTGTGTCTGATGAAATATCCCATGTAGGAATTGCAATGTACATGTATATTCAAAGTGGTATAAATTGTGAAGACATGGCTAATAGCCTAATAGGCAATTACCTTGCCATTTCTCATGTGTAAAACCAGCTTCCCAATGCTTGTAGCATAAGTAAATGTATTGTTATTGTTATTGTTATATTAGGGTAGAGAAGTCAAACTTGCTTCACCTGTGGTTTGTGAGTTGCAAAATGTAGAATTATCAAGCCTTACTGACTATTCCTTTCTTGTCACTTTAGTACTTTACCTATCAAGCTTCATTTTTATATTGAGAAATGTTAGGAGGCAAGTAGTTTTTATGAATATTAATCATGTTGGGGATAAGACAGAGTCGGAGCGGAAGCGAGCCAAATAATTTATATGGAGAGTGACGGAATTAATATGCCAACAAGATAGGTCAAGGAAGAGAGAGAGTAACACCAATATTTTAACGTGAAAAAATCCCCTTAGTGAACGGGGCAAAAAACCACGGGCCAACACTCCGAAAAATATTCACTATATTAAAAAATAGTTACAATATAGTGTACCACAGTGAGACACTCTTATACTACAATTAGTAGTATCTAGTGAGTACAAGAGTGTATAATCAAACTTTAATGTGTATCACTCACAACCCTCAGAATTTAATCATACCCTCTATAAGATTACACTCACTATTAGAACTCACTCACCACAAAACTCAAGAAGCCTCAAAGGAATGCTTCTTACTTGATTGTTTTGTATTTTGGTTTTGGTGTGTAGATG
>JASCZI010000962.1:8456-22952 GCA_036250425.1 Stylosanthes scabra | reverse complement strand
GATCTTCATCTATTTATATGATTAATTGACTAAGAGATTAGCTTTTGATTAGGTAAATAGAAACTAAGTTACTAAGAGATTAGGGCTTAGTTAAACTAGATTCATTATGCTTAATAACTGAAACCCTAGAATTAGTATTCGAATGTATGCATTGGCCCTCAAGGGAAAAACATCTCCAGATCTCTTAACAGTTCTCTCATCATCGTTTAAACACAAGTAATATTCTAATTTCTCTTCTACTAGTTTTCGAAATTCTTACTCACAATACACTTTCTGTTTTCGATCTGATTAGACAAATTAATTAGTAGTTATTGCTTGGTCCTTTAATCCTCGAGGGATCGATACTCCACTTTACTGTGGTATATTACTTGATACGATTTGGTATACTTGCCGAGATCTAGGGTTTGCGAAATCCAACCATCAAAACCCTAAGCCAATTAAGTTCAAACATTCCCAATATTAGTTCACATGTTCTGTACCACAACATCAAGCCGTATGCAATGAATCACATTCAGTCCAATCCAATGTAAAGAAAAGATGATATAAGTTCACACAAAACTTATCAAATTAAATTTTAATTACCTTTTGCTGATCGCTCATGAAGTTCCAACCATGAACTGATGGATGGCACAAATCCTCAAACAGCAAAGTCAGGAACCATTTCCAAGAGTCCTTTGTCTCTGATGTAATGACGTAGAATTGATTGTTGGCGTCTTGGGCTACTGATGATAGTAATTGGGCTCCATAGAAGGTCTTCAGGAAACACCCATCCAAATGAATCAAGTTTCTCCAACCAGCCTTGAACCCTTGCTTGGTTGCATCTAGACATATGTACAATTTATCGAATACTGGCAGCAATTGTGGAATGGGAATAGCCTCAATTATGGCAGTGGACCTTGAATTGCTACGAATAAGCTCAAAGAGGTATCCTCTTAACTTCCCACATTGCTGCTTCTCACTCCCCACAAGCCTTTCTCGAGCCAACCTCAATTCACTGTAGACCATTTTCTCATGAGGGGTCACTTTGAAATCCTCCTTTAAATAACCTTGTGCCTCATTCTTGCTAATGTAGGGGTAGATGGCGAACCTCTTTTCAATCTTACAACTTAGCCAATTCTGATCAAATACATGGTTTCCTAGGTCCCTGGCACAAGTGTGGTTACGCTTGAATGTCTCCACCTGAAAGCATCCAAGTGTGGAGTATGCAAAGGATGCTTGCGATACTCATCCTCAGAAGACACTGGAGTATGCAAAGTCTCATTCCCATACTCGTATAAGTAATCCTCATCACTAGACTCCACAGTTGATTGATAGTATTTGACCCCCTTACTTGTACTCAGGCCATGGGATGGGTCATCAGCAGGCCCACCTACATCATTCATGGTCGAGGTTTTTCGATCCAGCCTTAGAAGGCCCACCACCATGTCCCCCCATCCTTCTTTGACCCTTTCTTCTTTTTCACATCCCCTTTGGCAGCATTCTTTTCCTTCAAAATTCCCTTCCCCTTTTGATGATCTTTGGTCGTTGGAATTCTTCTCTTCTGACCAACCACATTTTGTCTCCTCACATTTGCTTTGCATCTAGTCCTGCCTCTGATTTCACATTCACTTTCTGTTTCACTGGCAATGTCTTCTCCCCGAGGCTTATACAATTCACCCTCTGCACTTTCATAGCCTCTGTCATCACTTGAAGATCATGAAGAAGCCAAGACTAGAACCGATTTCACATTGGGCTCGCCTTCATCACTGGTTGGAACAGGAACATCCACCTCGTGCTCCACATAGATGTAAAACTCATCTGTCAACCCAAAGTTCCTCATCAAATGCTTACATATTGCATTGATATCAGAATCTCCTTCTAACTTATGTAACCTAGCCTCAAGATCATCTTCCGCAAAGTCATACCATTGCATTTTCTTGAATTTATTGTAACCTATCTCTTGCAGCAGCTTCACCATATCCCCATAGTTAACAAAGTCTATATCCATAGGGGCAAATTTTTCAGTTTTACCATCATCATAAACATACACACCATCCTCAGTCCTAAGGAATCTCCTAGCCACATGGAAAACAGGTTTAACAAATATACTCTCCATCTGCAATAATAGAATGCAGAATCTCAAAAACCCTAAACACTGAATACCGAAACCCTGAACCTTTCATTACAGAAGATAGAAAAAAGGAACTAACCTTGCTTGACGGCTTCGATCACTGTCGCGATCCTCAAAGCTACAGCTACAGCCACCAGCGCCACCAGTTTCGTCGTGCCTCCTCCGTCGACGACACTACAATTTGCTTGTAAAAAGGGGAAAAGATCCAAGTGAAAGAGTGGGTGAAGTTGAAGTGTTTTAGGATATAATGTAATTACAAAGGTGGGAGATGGGGTTTTATGGGAACATGGATCAACCAATGTCGTTGGGGGGAGGGCTACTATGCCGTTTTGTCTAATCTCAGCATGTGGGCTTGACAACCTGGCACCGTTTGGTCCACGTGAGCCCGGTTTTCATCCATGTCGACCAATTCCACTGGCTCCACAAATGGAGTGGCATATGCTTTTGATTTGACACGGCTTCTCAAAAATAAAAGAAAAAAACATAGAAATACGGAACCCCGAAGCCTAAGTGTAACCCTCCCAAGTCCCAGTCCTAACCCATACTCATCTTTCCCTTTTCCGTCGCACAGAGCTTCTCTTCGGTGTTTCTCTCTGCCGCCGTCTCCCTTCGTTCCGCCGTCTCCCTTGCTTTTCCCATCGCGCCGTCGTGTCTGTTGCTTCGGCTGTGACTTTTTCTGCCTCTGCCTCAGTTCGGGTAGTTCCTCTGTCCTTTCATCCTGTCCG
The DNA here is from genome assembly GCA_036250425.1 of Stylosanthes scabra. Taxonomy (NCBI): domain Eukaryota; kingdom Viridiplantae; phylum Streptophyta; class Magnoliopsida; order Fabales; family Fabaceae; genus Stylosanthes; species Stylosanthes scabra. Next base: position 20,117 of record JASCZI010000962.1, on the reverse strand, counting down.
TTGCTTTTCTTTTTTGCCCCCTGGAACTGTTAACTCGTAATTTGCTGACTTCGAGTTTTTTTTTGTTGCTGTTGCCTTTGCTGTGTTGTTGAATTGTTATTGTTTCAGTTTCTTTTGTAATTTACTGTATTTTTGTTGCTGCTGCTGTGTCGTTGAATCTGTTGCTATGCTGTTCGGTATTTGTAATTTGAATCTGATGCTATTCAAGCCCTTTGATTATTGTATATCTTATGATTGCTTATTTGACATGATAAAGGAGTAAATTTATGAGAATAATTCTTTGGTGAAGAGAAAAAAGACGGAGAGTATGAAGAGAAGAATAATAAACCATTGAATTGATGTGTGGGTATAGACTTTGACAAGACTTACAATTATTTTGATCCATTAGATTTGATTACTCTTCATTCTCTTCATTTTTTTCCACTTCACCATAGTAAGCACCTTAAGTTGAAGAGAAAGCCGAGCGATGCCCAATGACTAAGCATTGAAATTAAGAGTGATTATAATCATTTTATTTTAAAGGAGAACTACCTTTGTTATTTACTTTTATCCTCTTTGGATTATTGTCATATGTTTAAATTAAAAGACATACGAGAGGCAATTCTTGAAATCTAACGAGGCCATTTCCATGTGTTTGCCATGTTAAGAAAAGAACGAATTCCACTGTAATATGTATACCACTTTATCTTCTTGTGATCTTGTCGTGTCTATGTTAAAGTTGATGCATGTCAACCTCTGTGATATGTATATCGTTTCTCCTTCTCTGGCTGGGTTCTTTTTGTTTGAGTCATGCTTGTCAGCATGGATTAAAGATCATGGAGCTGCATCAGCCAAGCCTTTCCATTATGTGTACAAGTGTGTACTCTTGAATTTTGGGCAAGCATATTAATCGACATCCATTATGTTGTTTATTTGCATTTTGAAGCATTCTTCAAAATTTCATGCTTACAATTGAAAATTTCATTGTATTGTATCATTTATTGTGTATCCCGATTAATTTTCTTTGCTGGTGTGGTTTTCTAGTTTTAATATGCATCATTTTTTTTCTAGATATTCTAATATACCAAGAACAGTGACATGTTTTGCACCTGACACCAACATAGGTAAGTGTTAAAATTGTGAAGGGTACCTAGGCTTTAATTTAAGAATAGGAAACAAATACTGTGATGTTGACTATTTTTTTATTATTACGTATTTTATGGATGTAAGACTAAATCATTTATCTTGGATGGGGATTTGTTCTAATAACTTTATATGATAAGATATATAATTTGAGCCTGTTAGTAATCGAAAGATCTTTTTGCTATAATATGGTTTTCTCAATTTCAGAAGGCACAAGAACATTCTCTCTATTTTTTCCCCCTTTTTTTTGGAGTGACTTCTGTATTTTTTTTTTTCCATTGTATCAGAAGTAGCCTATAAACTATAATTTTTTTTTTTGTGACTTTTTCAGGTTTTTTTTTGGTGACTAGCCTATAAACTATAATAGATGTATGAAATGAATTTTCTACCTATGCATTTTTTCTTGGAAATATATTACAAATTCTTTGCATTTCTTTATCTCAGCCTACTGGTAAAGAATTCATAGCAGTAGTATTCCATATGTTTCTTTCACAATTTAGCTTTTTTTTTTTTAAAAAAAAAAAATCCTTTTGCATAATTTATCTAACATGAGATATACTTATGTGGTTTGAAAAATGCATCAAAATATTTTTGGAATGTTCTGACTTTGAAAAGCTGCACCATTTTCTTTTTTTGTTTTATTTATTTTTTTCTCATTGAGTGAAGCTCTTCCCCAAATCCAGCATAATGCGGGATTCTTTGCACTTGGCTGTCCATTACACCCTTGTAATATCTCAGTTTTTGCTAAGAAAATTTCACATACCCTGCAAAATAGGTGATGGAAAAACAATGCAATATTGCAATGCACCTACTCAAATTCCTATTTATGCATGACACATTTGCAACTCTTCTTTCAAGCCATTTGTTGATAATTACTTTTGATGCAAGGCTTAGCTTTTTAAATTTCCATCATATGCAATTTATTTCTAAAATGTACAACTTGATATCTTGAACTTATAAAATGGTGCAAAAGAAATCTTCTGATAAGGTTAACTTTATTGAGCAATAATGATGTTAATAAAACACAATAGGGCCATTTTCTAAGATGTCAATATTTTAATGTCACTTAACAAAAGGACCATTTCTTTTTAATAATGTTAGGGACTTTCTGAGTTCTGACTGAAAAAGGCTGTTTGGGCCCACGAAGAAGTTGGGGGAAAGGAACTACCCCAACTCTAGAAACCCCTAACCACAGTTTACGAACTTCAATGGCAGCGATGGGTTTCTTTGCCAAACCCCTCGTTTGCTCATGAAACCCAACCCCTTCATCCTCCTTTCTCTTCGCAACATCCATCTCAAACCGCATTCTACTCCACTATCCTATCTCCTCATGGCCCAAACTCCAATGCAAACCAATGATTCGAACCCACCAGAGAAACATGACAACAGCCTTCGCTCCAACCAACAAAAATTAGAAGAACAGAACGACTTGCTGCTGTCTAGCTTGGATTATCCAGGTCGGGCCCTAACTGGAGAATCTCGGGTAGAATATGCGTGGACCTATTGGACCAAGCTGGGCCGGCCCAAATTCATAGTGGCACCCATGGTAGACAACTCGGAGCTTCCATTTCGATTGTTGTGCCGTAAGTATGGTGCGTCTGCGGCGTACACGCCCATGTTGCACTCGCGAATCTTCACTGAGACCGAGAAGTACAGAAAGGAAGAATTCACCACTTGCAAGGTAAAAATAACAGTAAATTTAAAACCCTAGAACCCAATGTTGTAGATGTGCATTGTTAATTTATTTTGCTGTAACTTTCTGTGTAATTTCAGGAAGATCGACCATTGTTTGTCCAATTTTGTGCCAATGATCCTGATGTATTGTTAGAAGCTGCACGTAGGGTGGAGCCTTATTGCGATTATGTTGATATTAATCTTGGGTAATGGATATTTAATTTTCTGTTGAAAATCTTCATTCAGATACAATTTCTGTTTTAGTTTGAGTTTACGGTTCAGTGTTTACTATATAATTGAAAAAATGCAAGTTAATGAGTGATTTAGTCATTCCTGCTATAACAAAGGAGGTAATGTAGCATATAGGTCTCTGATATTTAACCTGTAAACATTTTTTGAAGGATTCATGGTCCATGTTTAAGATAGAAGTGGTATTAATACAATTTTATGGTTGGGTTCTGCTTTATTACAATTTTCAATTTTAACATTCAAAGTGGACTCATCTAATTAAGAATTTTTGCAGTTGATAATTTTGACATTTAAAGGCAAAACACTATTTAACATACTTGAGAGTTTAGACCAATCAAATGGTGGTGTTTATTGTTTACAAATGCTCTAGGCTTAGAGTCTATTCAAGTGTTCATATACGGATGGAATGTAGTGGTTAATGATGCTTGAGGTGGCCGCGTGTCTTATAACCGACCCTGCCATCCAATCCCAGACCACCCCTTGGTTATATCAAATGGTTATATTCAACCCAAAAATTACAAACAACAAGAACAAGAACAACAAATAACAATAATAATAATTTGTTTTTGTTATTATCATTGTTATTATTTGGCATATCAGCATAAAAAAGCCGTTAATGCTTTTTTCAGTAAGTAATAAGGAACTTTATCAATATGATTTAGATTTTTATATTATTTATGATTATGCAGGTGTCCTCAGCGCATTGCAAGGCGAGGAAATTATGGAGCCTTCTTAATGGATAACCTTCCTCTTGTAAAATCTCTAGTGGAAAAATTGTCTCTCAACCTTAAAGTTCCTGTTTCATGCAAGATTAGACTTTTCCCGAAGTTAGAGGATACACTGAAGTATGCTAGGATGCTCGAAGAGGCTGGTTGTTTGCTTTTGGCTGTCCATGGCAGGACAAGGGAAGAGAAAGACGGGAAGAAGTTTCGAGCTGACTGGAAAGCCATCAGGGCTGTGAAAGATGCAGTGAGAATTCCAGTCCTTGCGAATGGCAACATAAGGCACATGGATGATGTGAAAGAGTGCTTGGATGAGACAGGAGTTGAAGGGGTTCTTTCTGCTGAGACTCTGCTTGAAAATCCGGCTCTCTTTGCCGGATTTCGAACTGCCGAGTGGGTGTCCGAAAGCGAAAGAGCCGGTGTAGATGGAAGTCTAGACCAGGCAGATCTGCTAGTGGAATATTTGAAGCTCTGCGAGAAGTACCCTGTGCCATGGAGAATGATTCGCTCGCATGTTCATAAGTTGCTGGGAGACTGGTTCAGCCTTCAACCTCACATTAGGGAAGAACTAAACAAACAATCTAAATTGACATTTGAGTTTCTTTATGATATGGTTGATCGGCTTAGAAGAACAGATACAAGAATTCCACTATATCTCAAAGACACTCCGTCAGAGACTCGTCCAAATTTAACAGATGAACATAGCAGCGCACCAACGATTGCTGTTCAAATTTAATATGAAACATCAAACATCTTAGGTGGAGTTGGTGCTGCCAAGCAAAACAATGACTCCACATTTTTCAGATACAATTCTGTAGTTGTTTAGAAGCGAGAATAGTTCAAATTATTAGATCCCTACTATTTCTTATTTCTGTATCATTCTTGTGGCCAATGGCTACATATATATGTAATTTTTACTAATGAGCACACTGTTGGTGATACCTGATATTATTATATGCAATTTGCAAAGGCATTATTAATGCTACATTGTGATGACCATATGTAGTTGATTATGAGATTTTACGTGTGTTACAGTGGAGATGTTAGTGTGAAGACAATGGAGATTATACTAATCCTCCATGCACAAGGGCTTCAGCTATGGATTTATCATGTTTATTCGGGGAGAAAGTACGATAAATTAACTTTTAGTTAATCAACATTAGTCAACTTTAGGGTTTATGCTTATAATTTAGGATTCAAAGTAAGAAGTAGAAAGTTCAAGATCAAAATCAGGGTCAAAAGAATATCCGGAATTGTTTTCAGATGCCAAGTTTTCGATTTGAGAACGCAAGTTGTTCTCAAACTCAATCCGACGCCTGACTTGCCTCGCACGTGGTCGCAAGGTTTTTTTAATTTCAGGATCAAATAACAAGTCAGGGATCAAAATTGATCTTCGCAATCAACAAACAATCTAAGAATGGAAAGCCAAACTAAAAATTCAAAAACCTATCATATTCACAATATCTACATATTCACAAATAACCAAAAACAGACGCTCATCTTTCAGTTCCTCGGTAACGGGGCCAGAAATTTGACGGGCCCCCTAGACCGGTTTGGAAAAGCAAAGTTGCAGATAATTTCGAACCTGTATTATGGAACCTTATCAAATTTAGTTAAAGATGTGGTGTCACAGAGTGCAACCAGTTAAAAAAATACCAAGTACTAGACTCGAGTCGTTCTCCCTAGGAACTAAAAACTGAAGTTTGCTTTTGGTTAAAAAATGTTTGGTTGCAGTTGAGTTATGAGAACAGAGAGCATAAAAAATAAGTTGCAAGAATGATAAAAGAGTGCTCGGCCATGGATCGAAGTATTGTGCATCCCTATTATCAACTGCCAATCCCAGTTTGGATGGACTGTTACCTAAAGGAAGCAAGTCACTACTGTCAAATGGTCGAGTGGTAGAGTTACCCCTATCCGAATGTCCTGGGCTGGGTATACACAATAACTTAAGTTCTTGGTATTCGGTGAACTTCGAATAACCCATCAAGTTCACGTCGTTAAGAACTTCCCGTTATTGGCAAGGATGTAGAGTTAACGGCATCGGAACTAACCCCGTTCCTCCCATCCGTTGCCTTTAGGGACCAGCAGCTAAGGTCATCCGCACACTTCAACCCATGGCCAAGACACCAGGTCACTACTCACTAATTGCAGAAATCATAATGACAGAAATAAAACCGGCAGCATAACAGCAAGACATAATGATAAAATAGCAGAAAATAAACAGGCAGAGTAATGGTACTTAATATTAAGAGAAGATAAATGAATAGAGTAACAGTATAACAGTTAAGCAGAAAAGCAGTAAAATGTTTAGTCTATATGGCTTACAAAAGGAAATCCTAAGAAACTACAACTAAGAGAAAAATGGTGTGGTCTTCCTCTATCTATAGGCGTTGTTCTGCCTCTGATGCGTAAGCATAGGTGCTTTAGGTACGTATGCATAAAGCTGTCAAAAAAACCCCAGCCATAGGGCTGGTCCTAAGCCCTTCAAAAAACTTTTAGCCCACAGCTCTAGAATATATATAAAAGAAAAATACTGGCCCTAACCCTAAACAAGCCCCAAAAAACAGGGCTGAATCTGGGTCAGCCCAAAATCCCAAATTGGCCCCAAACTAAAAAAACACCTAATTCTAATCTCTCAGCCTCTCCACGCCCAATTCTCCTGCTACGACTCAGAGACCCACATTCTTCAATTCAACCACCACAGCAGCGGCGCCGGCGTCTGCACCGGCACCATCTCTAGTCGCCGTCTCTGTAACTGCTATCACTGCTTTCGCCGCCTCCGATGTAACATGGATGCTTCTCGTGATTCCAAGATGGTAGTGGACTAGTGGTACGAACTCTCCTCCCTTCTCGTGTTTTTATGTTTTTGACATTCATGCCTTCAAGGTGTTTGACAAAATATGTGATACAATTCTACTTATGATTTCCTCCTCTGATAATTCTGGGTTTTCATCGTTTAATATAGTTGTTCTTTCAAGTATAGGTTTCTATTCCTTGCATTGGGTGGCTTGTTATTCGGTTATGATACTGGTGCCATCTCAGGGCCACAATCTCACTACAGGTAGATTTGTTACTCACTCCCCTTAATATATAGAGAGAATAAAATCTTGTTCTTCTTTTAATTTGATTGTGCTAGCAACTTTGCATTTTAATGTGAAAAATTTGTAGTCTTTTGTATGGTTTTGGAACGATAAAAGAAAATCTTTAGAACCTGTGAAATGAAGGATACAAATAAATGCTTGTAAAGTAAAACATGAAAACCAAAATATTGTGTATATATAACATAATAAATGATCTTTTTCTACCTCAACTCTTTGATTTTTGTGTCTATGTACGCTTCACAAGGCAGAAAGTGTAGTCAATGGTTGAATTGAAACACAGTAAGCCTTTTACAAAGAGAGAGAGAATTGAGGAAGGAGAGGGAGAGAGAAAGAAACTAAGAAAGAGAAAGGCTTAGATAGATTATAATTTTAAAATAACATTGAAAGGTACATGGTAGTTGATGCACCTTTTCTATGAGCTAGTCACTGACTCACACACAAGGGTTTTCAACTCTTGAGAAATATAATTGAACATTCTGATTTTCACTCTTTTGGTTGTTGGATCATACTTCTTTTCCATATTTCATTTTAATATTCTATTATATTATCAACTTAATTCTTTCTCAAATTATAATTATTACAAAATAGTAGCCAAGAAATTATGCTTTGTACAGTTGAACTAATGCACAACATAAGATTTGAGCTAATTCCGACTTCTAATTCACTGGTTTTTCTGTGATGCTATTTCAGTACTTGATCACACATTTCATTGACTCTCAGCTGGCGTGTTTGGGCAGTATTGCAACTTGTGATCGGGACTTGAAGAGGAGGATTATGGGAAAAACCAGTTAGCATATAAACTTTCCGAGGTATTGATTATGTTGATGATGTTTTTGCAGAAATTGAAAAACATGCAATGAACAATTCAACAAGTTGAGATGGATCTGAAATCATTTCCTAGATAACCAAAGCATAGGGAAAAAAAATTAAGTGTTACAGCCTCATGATGATTTTGATAAATTAGGAGAAGCATTATATGTGTGGCAGTAGTTAACATCATTTTTTTTATTTTTCATGATTTTGATAAATTGTTATTGTTTTTTTTTTTAACTAATTTGTTAAAATTTAGGAATTATTAGCTTGAAATTAGTGATTTTTTTTAGTTAAAAGTAAGTGAAATTTGAGGTGCTTCAATCTAAAAAAAAATGATTTAGTGGCCCGCGGGCTGGCCCTTAGCCCTTTTGGCCCGTGAAGGCTTTTGGCCCTGTGGGCCTTTTGAATATGTGGCCCTGAATGTTATAGGGCCTTCTCTTGCTTTGCCCCATTGTTATGGGGCCAAGGCCCTTGATACGTGTGCATCTTTCATGGTTTTAGACTCTAATTTCTTGTGATTTTAGTAGAGATTTAGCCAATACTCAAGTAAATTAGCTCAATTCTTTATTAAATACTATCTTGAGTATTTTGTTATGTCTTTGCAGATTTAGAAGAAGATTTGAAGTGAAGAAAAAGAAAATTGAAGAAGAAAGAAAGAAACAGAGAAAGGAAGAAGCTTGGAATTGAAGAAACAGAGCTAACCTTGGAGCACAGCACATCACGTTTGGGCGTGGCCCAAACGTGGTGCTCCCAAGGCTCCCACAAGCAAAACAAGCCCGCTCAAGGCCACGTTTGCGTGGCCCAAACGTGGTTCACCATAAAGGCCCCCAAGCTCCCACAAGCAACAAGCAACCACGTTTGGTCCACGCCTAGGCGTGGCCCAAACGTGGCTCTCCATGCAAATCCAAGATTGAAGTTTTCAAAGTGTTGTTCCCCTTAATCAAGCCCAAATCTCAACCAAGTTACTGTCTGTAATTAGTAATTCCATTAGATTTAGTAACTAGTATAAATAGGAAGCTTAGCAATTAGATTAGGGTATCTTACATTCTGCAATTTGAATTTCCGTAAATCAGGATTCATGAGTTTTGTTTCTGCACCATGTGCAACTAACTTACTCTGTGATTAAGGATGAAGAGCTTTGTTTCATCCATGCATATTTGAATGATTCAAGTTTCATCTTTTCTTTTATTACAAGTCACGTTTTCATTCATCAGATTCATACGTGCTTCATCATTAAAGATTAAGTTTATTGAGAGGTAATCTTGTTCTTAAGTTGTTTGAGTTTTAGTATTTGAGAAATTCTTAAACTTGAATGTGAAATTGAATCTGTTGATCACCTAATTCTTATTTATCTTGAGATAGAAAATTAAAGTTTTGTGAAATTGAATATGGAAATTTGATCTTATCCCTTTGTTTAATCAGTGATTCAAGAGATTGGTAATTGATTAAATTAAAGAAAACTAAATCACTAAGAGATTATGGTTTAGTTAAATTAAGATTCTATGAATTGTGATTGCTTCTGTTAGAAGAAAAGTGAAATTGAATTAGGATAATTGCTGGAAAACATCTCTGATTCCTTCCTTGATCCCACTTGCCTTATTGAATTTCTATCATAATTGTGATTTGCTTGCTTCCTAATTGATTCTTTTACTGCACGTTGTTCAAGTCTTGGAATTTGCATGACAAGTTCTCTGTTTTATGATTCTCGTTGCTTTTGGTGCCAAGCTTAAGGATTTCTTGCATGTTAGGTTATTAGGATTAGTTGCAGTTGTTGTTTGATATCCTAATTTGATTTTTGGAATTTTGCATGATTAGATTAGTGAATTAGGACTTAATTTAAATTTTATTTGTCACAGATCAATCAAACTCCTTTGTTATTGATTTGTTTAATTAAAGAACCTAATTAACCGTTATTGCTTGATCTATTAATCCTCGTGAGAACGATACTCTACTCACTCTTTTATTACTTGATATGATCCGGTGCACTTGCCAATGGAAATTCGGAATTCCGCAAGGATTTCGGGCATCAGCCCTATGGGGCTGATGAACGCCTCGCGGCCAATTTTGAAAACAGGTTATCGTTGTAGAGGAATCCAAACCAGTTGTTAGATTGACAACAGGGTTAGTCAACAAAGAAAGGTGTCACAAAACTTGCAACCAATTGAAAATACCGAGTATTAAACTCGGGTCCTTCTCCCTAGGAATTGAAATATTGTGGCTCGCGAATGGTTGTAAAAATGGGGGGTTGCAATGGTTAGGTGTTAAGAACAAGAGCAAGAAAACAATTAGATAAAATTGATGATGATAAAGGGTGTCTGGTCTTGAGTTGAAGTATAATGTGTCCCTATGATCACCACTAATCCCAGTTATGAATGGTTGTCACGTAAGACACAAAGTCCATTCTGTTTAATGGTCGAATGGGTCGAAGTTAACCCCGTTCCGAAAGTCCTAGGCATACACAACAGCGGGGCACCTAGGTCTCTACAGACTCGAGTAAATCCCGCGTCACCAGGAGGAACTCACCAATAGTGCATTTAGCACCGAACTGAGTCTGTATCATTTAAGGTCCCCGTACTGTTGGCAGGGGCGTAGCGTTAACGGAACAGTTTTAACCTCGGCCTTAATCCGTTCTTTTCCTTAGGGACTAGTGGCTAAGTTCATCAACACTTCAACACATGACCAAGGCACAAGAAAACTACTCCATATCTATAAGAAACAAAATATCAAACACTTGACGGGTGTAGTAAAATGACATGGTAAATAACTAAAGAAATCAACAAGCAAGATGATCAATGAGGTAAATGAGCAAGAGAATTAACAATTATTACTAATAAAGCAAGTATCCTTCGGTCCTTGGGACTGATACCTCGGGGATACTAAGACAACAACTAAGGTAAGGGCTTGGCTTCTTATTCTTATTCAGGAACTGAAACTACAACTGCAACGGAAACGGATTTAGGAACTTCTGTTTCTTCTTCAGCTTGTTCTGCAGCTTCTGGGGATTCCGTTTCACCCTAGACTAAACTAAACTATTAAGGCATCACGCATTTCCTGTTTTGACATCCCTGCGACTCCGTGACTTGACTCTGCGACTTTTTGATTTTTTATGTTCTTTCTGCCCTACGAGCTTTTCCATCAAGGGATTACTGAATATCTGCTATTAATTGAACTGACTCGTTTAAGGCCTACCCTACGGGTTAAGAAAGAAAGTTTTTTCGCCCTAAACGTAAGTTCTAAGGCCTTATATGTATGCTATTTGCCTGCTTCCTTCATCTTTCATTGGACGAAAGAATACCAAAAATAAGGTCACTTAAATATATTAATATATTCTCCTACAAACGATGGGGGTGCACTCTCAAAAACCCCCTCAGTATCGCCCTTGATAGACGGGTAACGAAGGCAAAGATTCATGACGGAAAGTTATAGTGTTAGTGTGTATTGAGAGTGTTGATTACTAAAGAGGTATATATTAGTAGGTATGAGTCTTCTACGACTACTGCTATAGAGGTGGCGGAGTATTTTGACTTTCAGCTCAGTGAAGTGAAAAAAGAAGCAAGGAGGAGAGTTAAGTACGAAAGGAAGACTGTCTTCTCCTTCTTTCCTTAGTCAGTAGTTACTACGAAGACTGAGCCTTAAACGGGATAGGGCGCACTAGTGCGAAAGCCGGTACTTTAGAGAAAGGCTAACTCGCATCCGTTTGATTGCTGGGGCACGCAACGAGACTAAGATGGATTTTAGTAACTCTCTGTGTTACCCACCTGCTTCAAGAACAGATGATTCAGCTGCTTATTTATCTTCAGTAAGCTTCGGTATGGAGTTAATGATTCCATCAAATATTTAATTATAGCAGCCCCATCACCCACTAGAAGAGAGTTTATACCTGAGTTGGTAGTACTACTCGAATCAACATTCTCAGGTGTGTGTGTCACATGGTGGGTTGCACCAGTGTCTAAGTACGTACCGTGCTGGGTCAGTAGCAT
>JASCZI010000960.1:5739-19315 GCA_036250425.1 Stylosanthes scabra | reverse complement strand
CCCCGCACTTGCTGCATGTGACCCTAAACGTCTTCTTGAGTTTGTCACCTTCAATCACATCCTCCACCGCATCCCGTTTCCTAGCATGTACTTTCGGCCTACCAATTGGTCTCTTAATAATAGGAGCTGCTGTTTTGATGTAGTTTGTGGCTGTCCAATACTCCTCACTGGGAACCGGAGAGATGTTGTACTTGTACGTTGCATGGATTGCCTCCATGCACAACCATTTATGAGCGAAGTCCACTGGGTTGAGGTGTTTCTTCCTTATTGCAGCCACGCCGTGTACACATGGTAACCCTGCAGTCAACAAATTTAAATATGAAGGCAACAAGTAAAGCTACAAGAAGGCTTTTATGTAAGCTAATAGTGGAGTTACAGGTCTCACCGGTTAGTTGCCAAGCATTACATGAACATGTGTGCTTAGAGAGATCAACAGCGATGGTGTTTGTGCCCCGAGAAACCTGGAATTGCATCATTGGATCATCACATGCCCATTCAGCAGTCCACCTATTACTTGGACGTGTTAACTTCTCAAGTCTTTTTTGCTGGACCGGTGCAAGCTTTCTTTCATAGTTTCCCAATAGCCTGATATGCTTTGCCATTCTGCGCATCAAATAACATCTAAGCTCCTCGCACATCGTTAGGATAGGTTTGCATCTGTAGGGTTCGATCTTTGCATTCCAGCTCTCACACGGATTATTCGTGAGTCCGTCCACTTTCGGTGAGTGGCTGAAATAAGCCTTCACCCAAGCTCTAGTGTCAAACCGGTTCAGGTAGGTCCAAGCATCCTCGTTTATACCCTTTAACTTGTCCATGCTCTTAGCAAACCCAGCTGGTGTGGTTTGATTTGCACACTCCCACACCATGTCCCGAACGTTCATGTCCTTGAAGCGATTAATAAAATTCTTCCAGATATGCATAACGCAATTTCAATGAGGAGCATTCGGTGCAAGATCCTTGAGTGCCTCCCGTAAACCCTAAACAAGGTTACAACCAACCCGGGTCAGCCAATAAACAAAGTTGTAATAGGACCAAATTAATGCATAAATCAGAACTAAGCTAATGAAGGAAGAGAAATAAAGAAAGAATGAAACTGAAGAATGAGTACACGAGTATATGAATAAGAGAACACTTCCTCAAAATAACAAGCTTTCATTGATTTTTGCAGTGGAACATATAAAGGGTAAGAAAAAAAAGAGAAACATTCAATTATAAAGATTGAATAACGGGTCATGATAAGAGGGTTAAGTTTACACACCTTCTGTTGATCACTCATGAAATTCCAACCATACACCGAAGGATCACCCAGGTCCTCCAGTAACAAGGTCAAGAACCATTTCCACGAATCCTTCGTCTCGCTCCTAACTACCCCAAATGCTATCACGTATAATTGATTATTGGCGTCTTGGGCTACTGCCGATAGTAATTGGCCTCCGAAAAAGGTTTTCAAGAAACATCCATCCAAATGTATCATTGGTCTGCAACCGGCCTTGAACCCTTGCTTAGTAGCATCCAGACAGATGTATATTTTATCAAACACTGGCAACGATTGCGGAATCGGGATTGCCTCAAGCAAAGCCGTCGAACCCGGGTTGCTGCGAATAACTTCAAAGGTGTATCCCCTCAACTTTCCGTATTGCTCCTTCTCACTTCCGATGAGCCTCTCCCTAGCCATCCGCAATGCCCGGTACACCATCTTCTCATGAGGAGTAACCTTGAAATCCTCCTGTAGAAAAGCTTGTGCTTCCTTCTTGCTCATGTGTGGGTGGATGAACAAACGCTTCTCGATCTTCCGACTTAACCAGCCCTGATCTGCAGCATGGCTTCCTAGCCCCCTTGTACAAGTGTGATTGTTCTTGTATGTTTTCACTTGAAAACATCCAAGAGTAGAGTTCTTGGAGCAGTGAGCCAACCACACACACTCTTCAGCCAAGCACCCAACCCTCACTCGTTTCTTGTCAATCTTCAGCCATTTAGGTTCCCTACCCTCGGCTATGAAGAGATCTTTCACAACATCCTTAAATTTCTCAAGACTAGCAAACTTTGTCCCCAACTCAAAGTAACCCTCACCAAATTCATAATCATCATTGAATTCTGGCCAACGATGCTTCCGAAAATCATCCTCAGAGGACACAGGTGTATGTAAGGTTTCACTCTCCCACTCATACACATAATCCTCATCGCTTGAGGACACAATTGGTTTATAGTATCTGCATCCTGCACCAGGAACTGGGCCAGCAGCTGGTTGTTCACCAGGCCCATCCTCATCACTCATTGTTGCAGGCCCATTCGGCCCATTCGATTTTTTTCCTGACCCACCGGCCCCTTCTCCAACCTTCTTTGGCCCTTTTGCAGCAGCCCTTTGTTTCTTCATCACTCCTTTTGCCTTCTTATCAACTTTCTGAATTGGAGTTCTTCTCTTCTCAATCCCCCTTTTCTTTTTCATGACATTGTTTTCAACTTCACTACCGGTTTCAGACCCAGAGTCTTCTTGAGGAGGCTTGTACAACTCATCCTCAGCGCTCTCATAACCACCATCATCGCTTGAAGATGCTGATGAAGAAATGAGCTCACCAATCACAACCCTTTCCCCATTTGGTCCCCCTTCCTCATCACTTGCTGGACAAGGGACATCAACCACGTGCTCTACATATATATGAAATCCATCCAAAAGCTCCATGTTCCTCATATAGTGCTCACACATGTCGTTTATGTCAGAATCTCCCTCCAGCTTATACAACCCCTTCCGAAGATCATCCTCAGCAAAATCATACCATTTCATTGCCTTAAACTTCTTGTAACCTATGCTTTCCAGTAGCTTCACTAGATCCCCATAGTTGACAAAGTCAATATCCATGGGTTCAAATTTCACAACCTCACCATCACCATAGCAGTACACCCCATCCTCATCAGTCACAAAACTCCCTCCCACATGGAAAATCGGGGTAACAAAAACGCATGCCATCTGCAATGACCAACAAGGAAGAAGAAAATAACAACGTTAACCCTCAGTCCAGAAACCCTAATCTAATCACAATCAGTAGAGCCAAACTACTCTAATCAACTACATTCACGATTTATTTCATCAACCAACATGCAAAACAAATGGAAGCTATGATACGGTGAAGGCTTGTTAACTTTGCAAAAAACGAACGAACCTCCCTCCACAGATTCGATGGCCGTCGCGATACTGGAAACAGAGGCTCCGGCCGCCGTCGCAACCTCCAACGCCACCAGTTTCAAGGTGCCTTCTACTTAGATGATGCTTCTGGTTGCGTGTAGCAGGGGGAAGAGAGTGGAGAAACGACTGAAGTTGAAGTGTAGTTTAGGGCATGATGTAAATACAGAAGGGAGAGAAGGGTTTTTATGGGAGAGTAGGGGAAACTCTCGAACGACGTCGTTAGTTGAAGGAGCTCTCCAGCGACGTCATTTTGCATAAGAGAGGGAGTGGGCTTGCCAACCTGGCACCGTTACGGACAAATCAGCTCCGTTCTCCTCCACGTCAGCTCCCTCCGTTACCCTCTTTGTGGCCCAACAAACGGAGTTGCATCATTGTACACTAAATCAAACGGTGGATGGCATGGTGGTATTTCTCTAACGTGGGGGTTACTTTTGTCCAATTAACAAAAGGTGGGGAGTAAATATGTACTTTTCCCGAGGAAAAAAGTTCTGGTAAGAGTCCCACTATTTTCTTAGTTTAGTTATCTTTTATTTATTTATTTCTTAGGTTGTTACACTCGGACTCAAAAATATAAATAAATATTTATTTATTAAATTATTAATATACCTAATATTCAAAATATAAATCACTTATTATTTACTCTATAAAATTACACTACAAAAATAATCAATTCCAGCGACCCTTTCTTTGAGGCGGTTAAAGAAAACCGCCGTCGCTGCTCACCTGTTTTGCTCATAACTGCGGGTCGACACAACCGCCTCTAGAGTACGAAACCGTCGGCGGCTTCTTTTCACTCCACGGCGGTTCTATAGCTCTCTAGTGCTCTCTACACTTGTGAGCGCGCCACTACGCGCCTTCCAATTTTCCCAATTATTTTCGGTCGCGCTTCCTCCCAATTTTCCCAATTTACTAAAACCTAGCTTCTCTTCACCTACGAAAGAAACTCTTCGCCCAAAACTAAAATTTGTGTCTGAATCTTCTTCTCCTACCTTCTCCATCCATGGCTTAGAAGATCCACAAGCATGAGGTAAGCTAACTCTGTTTTCAATTCCCCCTCCACTTGGTCCGATACACACTCCTAACCTGATGAAAGAATCCCACTTCCTCTTCAGAGTGCTGCCCTTTCTTAATTACTCTTTATTCCTTTCACCTTTTATTTCATGCTTCTTCTTGTTACTTGAGCTTATATACTTTGTTCTGATATAGAGTAATTATATTCAGAATGAAGAATAAAGCTTTTATAGGTTTTTCGAGAATGAATGGTTTGCTAGGATAGTGTTATGGATTGATGATAGATATGGTTGAATAAGATGAATGTTTTAAGTGTTTGGGAGTGAGGGTAGAAAGAACTGATGTATATGTAGTGAGATGTCTCCCTTTTTGTTCTTAATTTGTTTGTTCCTTCAATATATATTTATTGCTGGTACTAGAATTAGCTCTAAACTTTGGACGGAGCATAACTAATTACTGGGATAAGGGGTGTCCTGTTCTAGTTACCATTTCCCATTGCTATATCAGCAATTTTGAATTAAATGATAAGCTTGCAAATATTCTTCTTGTTGGTTTTGTAATATTGTAACTTTCATAATGTGAATTGTAAACTACATCTTAGTTGTGAAAGGAAAGGAAAAAAGGTGTGATATAAGAAAGTATTTGTAAGAAACAACTAATTAATCAAGCTAAACTGAAAATAATGATAAAATAATAATTATAAATAAATTGAAATTTCTTATATTGTTAGTTGATGTTGGTTAATTTTTTATTAATTAGTTAACACCATTATTTATATATGTGTTACTTATAAATAATTAAAATAAAATTTTATATTAAATTTATGTTATTTGAATCAACTCGTGAATTTTTCGATAAACCAAATTTAATTTTAAAAAATAAATTCGATTATTAAAGAGCTAACCGAATCATGAGCCAAGCTCAATTTTAGTAAACCAAACTTAAATTTAGCCTAGTTTAATTCAACTCGGCTCACCTCCAGGCAGTCCTATGGTTAAATTAGGTTTAGGTATATATTGGGAAGCTTCCTTAATAAAAGAGCCTAGCTAGCTACACGTAAATTTAATCTTTAAACAATAACTTGAACGACATGTCACTAGTCACTAGATAATTTCAGTTTTCTATGTTGGTTCTAACTTGTAACTGATTTTTTTATATTTCTAATTAATTTTCATATTATCCATCCACACGCATTGGAAGTTGCAAGGAGTGGCCACTGGCCAATATAGTAAAGCATATAGCGATACGCGGTTTGTTTAGCTTCATAGTTGACTATCATTTCTTTTGGTCAAGGCAAATACTAAATAAATCAAATTTGTTAGTATTTTATTACAAGTGTGTAATATAGTTCTCTACTTTTTAGTGCCGAGCAGGTGAGTGCAGTATGGTAATCTACGTATGAGCACAATAAAATACTCAATGTGATTAATCAATGTAAAACCAATAATTAACCAATTTAAAATATTTATCTGACCATAGTCACTTTATTTTATCATTTGGGGATATTATGTTAACATTTAATAATTTATGTATTATGTTACCTCGTTGAATTAGAAATGAAAAAAAATCATAATTTACAAATTAAACGTTTTAACCAACATTAATCTTTGCCTTCAACTTATAATATATATTTGTGTTGCCTTTCTTATTTCAAGGTTTTTCCTGGAAACTAACTAGTAAGCCATCCATGAACTCATAATAAGAATATAATATGTTTGTGTTGCCTTTCTTATTCCGTGGATTTTCTTGGAAACTAACTAAGAAAGAACCTTGATGAGAGGACAATTACGTGGCAATAGTTTGATAGCTAGCTAGCCTCATTGTTAACGGTATATAAACTCTCCCTTTCACCATTATCTGTGATCTAAAACACAACTTTCTCTTTAATTTCTTCTACTTGTAAGATGGGTTCTACGAATCAAGGGGCTCGTCATCGCCGTGACGATGTACTATCATTGCCCGATCCACCGGTGATTCTGAAGGGACCACAGAATTACCTGCAGTGGCGCCGGGCAATGAAGCTGGAGTTGGAGCGGATAGGGATGCTATCCATTTTGGATGAAACCGTTAGGGTTCCAGCAGTAGTACTGGGGAACCGAGACTATAACAATGAAGAATATTTGAAGGAAATCAACAAGCTCATTCTTTCATGGATCAGCAAATCCGTCTCTAGGGAGATCAAAGATACCTTGGAATCTTTCATGGCTGCCGGTGTTGTGTTTAAAGTGTGGAAAGAGTTGAAGGAAATTTACTCCCCCGGTGATGGGTTCATAATCGTGGATATTAAGGAAGAGATTCATTCCCTCAGAGGAAAAGCACGAAGTGTGAGTGAATATTTGGACAAGTTCAATGCGCTTTGGAAGGAACTGGAAACACTGCAGGGTGGTGATGATTATAACAAGAAGGAGAAGGAGCAAGAAAAGCTGGCATGGCTACTTAAAGGTTTGGATCAACGGTTCAGTAAAACAAAATCACAGATAATGCGAGAGAATCCTTTGCCATCTTTTGATGAAGCTGTTTCTCGGTTATTAGCTCAAGAACTCCAAGAAGCATGAGGGATATAATAATGCATGTGTTTTGGAATATATATAAGCGTGCCTCTTAGCTTAAACTTTGTAAAAATTAGGTTAAATAATGCTCTTTTCTGTCATGTTTCCCTTTACATGTGGGTTTGGTGTGCCTGTAGTCCTTATTACAAGTTACAAGATCAATGAATAAAATTTGTGTGAATTTGGTTACGTTTTAAAATTCTAATCTTTAATCTTCTCTATATAAGTTTCTATTGAATTGACTATATAGAAAGCTTGCTCATGTCTTTGAACTCAAACAATTAAAGATCACAACAAAAGCGAACTTAACAATTTTTTTAATTTTCACTTAATTAATTACTCTTAGTATTTTTTGGTGTCTAATTACTTTAAGTATACATGCTATCATTGTATGTCTAAATCAAAGTTCAAAAGTAAATTGGATCGGAGAAGTTTCATTTATCTTAGTCTTGTTTTGCTTCCTTATTTATTTCAATTCCTAGCTCTCTTATATAAATTTATTCATGATTAGAGTATATATCTTAGCAAATAAAATATTTTTGTATTGTTCGAAAAAAGTTTATTGGTCTTCCTTTTAATATTTTTAAATAAAGTATGATGGTTATTAAGTTGTATAAAAAATCAAAACGGAAGTCAAAAAAAAAATTGAAACTGGAGAAACTAATTTGGTAATTCAATTTGTAATGTATTTGTGTCCAGTATTCTAAAGTATCAACAGACCAATCTATTGAACTTTTATGCAAGTAATTAATTAATAGTTACTAAATTATGATTTAGAATCATTTAGTATTTAATGTAAGGACACGATAATATCACTCCAATTTTTTTATGATGTCATTCTTCACGTGAAATTTTCATATTTATCTTGTATAAATTTAATCAATTTATATAAAAACAGAATCATTAATTGATTATCATTCCCCTCAAATTTAAACTAGCAAATGCAGTTTTAAATATAAATATTAGAATAAAAATTTTATAGTCTAAATTAGATCCATTTAATTGGTTTAAAAAATAATTTAATATTACATTTAAGTTAAATATATTTATCTAAGTAAAATATATAGGCTTTTATATTCCATAAAAGAGATTGTTGTATAGTTATTCATTTTTTCAAATATATTTTTTTAGAAAATGAATAAATCAACAAATTCATATCATATTGTTTTGATTTTTAAATTTGAAATAATTTAAAATTCTATTTTATGTTAAGAAACTATATTCACTTTTAAAATAATTTTAAAATTCTAAATTTTTTTCAAACTCAATTAAATGAAACTAAGTAAAACCATCAAGTTTTAAATGTTAACATTTAAATTTATAATTTTATTCATTAGTTTATGTTCCTTGAGCTCTTTCAAGGAGAAGATGTAGATCATCGGATTGTACTGACTGCTTGAGGAATGAGCTCTTCCTAAATGAGGACGTGGATCACTAGAGTTTGGAGGATAAAGAGACACACTGGCTAAAGATTGGAACGGCAGATGGATCTGCAAAGTCACCCCAATGCTCAAGTCAGTGAAACATTCAAGAAAGAATTCTTATGAGTAAATGAGAAAATGCATATCAACATTAATGCACCAGATCCCATAAGAACATTGGCGCCTCCAATGGGACACTAATGTTTTGTGCTGATAGCTAGAGTGATCTCTTTGAAGGAAAGGATGTAGATCACCGGAGCTTTGTGCTGGTTGCTGCTGAGATGAGCTCTTTCTAAATGAGGACGTGGATCACTAGAGCTTGGAGGATAAATAGACATACCATCCAAAGATTGGAATGACGATTGATGGATCTGTAAGGTCACTCCGATACTCAAGTCAATGGAATATTCAAGAAAAAGTTCTTATGAGTAAAAATGCGATTATTTACTATTTAATGCATCGGATTTCATAACAACAGTTCAAATTAAATAATATTTTAATTTTAAGTTATAATTTAGTATATCTTAAATAATATTAAGTAGTTAATCATTAATTTAATTTATTAGTTTAAAAAATATTTAAAGTATACTTAATAATTAAGGTTTTTGTCTCCATGGTACACTGGCTAAACACGCTAGAACTAGTAGTACTATACAGATAAAGAAAGCTACCAACACTGAAATGCATGCAGACATCACCAATTATTATTTCAGCACGTGGTTAACAATTCAACTTGTGTGGACTCAATATAGTCGTCGTCGGTCTACCCTCTATGTTTCCTTCTCGCAACTTCGTGAAAGATCGTGTAACGCGCATTTAATTAATAGGCCAGGACGTGAACTCTTATATATAAAGCAACGTAACAGAATCCAGTTATCATCACTTATAGTTTACCAATTACCAAAGGCTACTTACTTCTCCACTTTCAATCTTTTCTAGCTACTTACATTTCAATTGTAATTTCTTCCATTATTATTTGTGCTGTTAATTCCACATTCAACGTACTTTTCTCACCCTAGATTATTATTATAGATCGATGGCGTCAAAGGGTAATCGTGTTGTCACTAGCACCAAATCATCAACAAGTGATGATGAATATTACCATTACAATTACATTTACTCTGTGAAAAAGGCTGATCAGCATGTTTTTAGTCATCAATTACCGACAGAGCAATATGTGGTTCTGCGTGGACGCGAGAATTACCGGGAGTGGCGCCGAGCAATAAACTTGGAGTTGGAACAGACGAAGATGCTGTGGATTTTGCATGGCAAGGCTCCAACGGTGAACTACGACGACGGCGGCAACCACGACAAACCATTCATTGAAGAATGGAAGGCACTCCATAGGCGTGTTGTGTCCTGGATCTGCGGGTCCATATCGGACGTGGATGTCAAAAGGAGCATGGAAGGTAAGGACAATGCAGTTGAGGTGTGGACAAGTTTGAAGGACCTTTACTCCCCAGGTGATGACGTCATAATCGAAGATATTAACGACGAAATCGATTCCCTCAAACAAGAAACGCGAACTCTGATGGACTATAAAATCTTGTTCGATGCACGTTGGAGTGAATATGAAATGATCCATCAGAAGAAGAAGAAGAACAAGTCCGGTGGCCACCACCGCAACAGGGAGCAAGAAAGAGCGAAGAAGTTCCTTCACGGTTTGGAGAAAGCTTTTCCATCCTCAATTGAGAGAGTTTTTCATTTGGTAGCTCAGGAAGATGATGAAGCACGGAAATTATTGGGCATGAAGCCCCAAACTAGTGCTGATCCTGCCGACAAAGGTACTATTCACCTTCTCTCCTTTTCTTAATACAACGAGGTAACCAACAAAAATTCATTACCAACAATTTAAATTGGATATTCTATTCATTTAGATTTCGGATGTTTTATTTTCTTAAGTTTCGGATGTTTTATTTTCTTAGATTTCAGATGTTTTATTTTTATTGTTGGTTACTTTAGGTTTCAGATGTTCTATTTCTAAAAGAGTTATGAATGTTCTATTTCTTTAGGTTATGGATGTTCTATAGATAATATTTACGGATGTTTTATTTTTTATTGGCCGAATGTTGGTTAAAAAAATATTAGTTACCTATATTTTTTTTTCTTAATATTCAGACACATGGCAGAGAGACACAGAAACGTAACTTTTAATTTATATAATTTCATGAATTGAAAATACTATCTAACAATATATATTTAATTTATAAATGAAAATAAATATTAAAATAAAAAAGATATGGCTAAAAAATTATAGCTATTAAATTTTTTTTAAAATTTTAAGCATGTTAAAATAAATAAATAATCCATGGATCAATCGTTGAACGTTTTTATTCTCAGTATTTTTAAAAAAAAAATTAAATGTATAATTATAATAATTAGAGAAATGTATGTGTGAATTATATATTTTAATTTATTTTAATTATTATTTTTAATTTTGGTTATCAGCTTTGTTTTTTTTTTAAAATAAAATATCATCTAATTTAAATGGTTGATTGATATTGGTTGAATTTTTATTAACTATATTAGCACGTTATAATATTTAACTATTTTTGTTGTAACGCATAATACAGAAGACACCGGAACGGGAAAGGAGCATGTTTTTCTTCCGGAACTCCATCAACACAAGTTATGGTTGACAGAACCTGGAACAATATTCAGCTGCAATGGATGTAAAGAACAAGGGTACGGACGGAGTTACCGTTGTGAAGAAAAAGATTGCAGTGGTTGTGGCCTCCATGAAGAATGTATAAACGCTTTTCTTCAGCGTAAAAAACCCCAAAGCCATCCATTTTTCAAAGGAATAAAATTCAATTTTCTAGAGGTACCACCAACACGGAGGAGACCTTGGATTTGCGATGCATGCAGAATGGAAGTGAAAGGGTTTGTGTATCATGATCGCGACCCTTCAAAAGACGTCTACAACACAGGCTACAGTTTGCATCCAATTTGTTTTCACCTAAAAAAATGCATTCCTCATCATGAAGAGTTAGGTGCAAGAATCACACTCACATTGCAACGAGATGTTCCAAAGAAGTGCGTTCAATGTAAGCATCATAAAGTTAAAGGCGATACCAAAGTTGGAGGGTGGTCATATTTAACTTCGGATGGAGATTATTGCTTTCATGTTTCTTGTTTTAAGGAATTCTTTCTTGAGAAAATCCAAGAGAATTATTTCTCAGATAGAGGAGGATCAAATTCAAAAGGATCATCATCATCGGTAAGGAGAAAGAGGAAGAGGGGTATGATTGCAACTATAAAATCATCGGTAGTGGGAAAGAGGAAGAGGGATATGTTAGCAAATATAGCATCAGTGGTACTCAAGCTAATATTTTCAGCTATTTTTGGAGATCCTGTTTCTTGTGTTCTTACTCTCGTGGATGCCCTAGCCACTATTATTAGTAATTAATTACTAAATTATATTGTTTTTTCTTCTTTTTGATGCCCTACTTTTCTTTTCTTTTTTTTCTATGGGCGGGGTGTTCACTTTTGTTTCCGCTAGGCAATAATATGTTACTGTATTTATTTTTGTATTTGATGAGTTTAATTCTGTGTGTTTATTTGGTGTGGTTGTAATTCTTATAAGATCAATAAATAAAATTTCTTTAGAGTTGATAAAATAATACTCTAATTGTTATGATAAGATATGAATCAAGTATTAATAAGAATTATTAGATATAAAATTGTGTTTTGCATGCCATCTATTTTGGCTTCTTTATAATGTTTTCTCTATGCTGATGCAGTTCTATATAGACTATAGTAATGAAGTTTATGTTTTCTTACCTTTTCTTTTATGTTTTAAAGGAAACTTTTTAAGATATCAGGCCTTTTATATTTTTACTATGATATGATACAAAGTCAAATAAACACTTAACGTTCTGTTTTTTACTATGATTGAAAAAAAAAAAGAAAGGGATTTTCAAATAATGTAGGAGGGATGGATTAGGTATAGGTCGGGAAACTTCATTAATAATAAACGACCCTACTAGCTAGCTACACGTAAATTTAATCTTTAAACAATGACTTCAAAGGCATGTCACTACGACTCACTAGATAATTTCATCAGTTTTCTTTGGTTCTGTTATAGACTTAAACCTAAAAAGAGAGAGCTAGAGAGTAACTATATGAAATTCTTATTGATTTCTGAATATGAAAAATTTATGAAATCATAGCCCTATTTATAGTAAAAGATTTACTATTACATGAAAAGAAATGAACGACTATGATTTATTTACTATGCAACATAGTAACTTGATTTGGAATGGAAGGTCATAATTTATTGGGTTACTATGCAGCACTATGCTGCATAGTGCCGATGGCTGCCGACACCAATAATTCATAACACTCCCCCTTGAACGTCCATCACAGATATGCCTCATTAAAAATCTCGTTAAGAAAAATCCTGTGGGATAAAAACCTGACTGAGGGAAAAAGAGTGCGATATCCTGTATGATGAGCACTGCCTCGTTAAAAACTTTGTCTGGAAAATTCTGTGGGATAAAAACCAGATCAAGGGAAAAAGAGTATATTCTCCCCCTGTTGGTTACATCATTTAAGATCTCGCAATCGTTGTATTCCGATCTTGTATATCAACTTTTCAAATGTGGATGTAGGGAGTGCTTTTGTAAATAAGTCCGCCAGATTATCACTTAAGCGGATTTGTTGAACATCAATCGACCCTTGAGTTTGAAGGTCATGAGTGAAGAAGAACTTGGGGAAAATATGATTTGTTCTATCACCCTTGATGTATCCACCTTTAAGCTGAGCGATGCATGCCGTATTGTCTTCATATAGTGTTGTCGGAGCTATCTTCACATCAGACAACTCGCTTGATGATTGAATATATCCAATTAAATTTCTCAGCCAAAAGCATTCACGACTTGCTTCATGTATTGCAAGAATTTCGACATGATTTGAAGAAGTCGCAGCGATAGTCTGTTTCGTAGATCTCCAAGATATGGTCGTGTCACCAAATGTAAACAAATACCCTGTTTGAGATCTACCTTTATGGGGATCAGATAAATATCCCGCATCTGCATAACCCACCAGTTGTGGTTTTGATTCATATTTATAAAGTAACCCCGTATCAACCGTTCCACGAAGATACCTAAAGATTTGTTTAATTCCAGTCCAATGTCTTCTGGTTGGAGAGGAACTATATCTTGCTAATAAATTTACCGCGAATGATATGTCAGGTCGCGTATTGTTAGCAAGATACATCAATGCTCCAATAACACTGAGATATGGTACTTCAGGACCAAGATACATCCATGTAAAATCCTTTCAGGATTTTCTCAGTGTAAGTCTTTTGATGAATAAATATTCCATCTTTCATGTGCTCGATCTGCTGGCCGAGACAGAACTTAGTTTTTCCAAGATCTTTCATTTCAAATTCTTCTTTCAGAATATCAACA
>JASCZI010000958.1:4341-14778 GCA_036250425.1 Stylosanthes scabra | reverse complement strand
ATAAGAATTGGAACCGGATTGTATACTTCACCTCTCTATTTGATTAATTGAATAAGAGATTAGCTTTTGATTAAGTAAAGAGAAACTAAATTGCTAAGAGATTAGGATTTAGTTATCATAGGTTTGTTGTGCATGATTTCTGAGTATCTAGAATTGCAATTAAACATGTACGTTAGCCCTCAAGGGAAAGACATCTCCAAAACTCTTAACATCTCATCTCATCATCGTTAAAATCTCAAGTATAAATTATATTCTCTGCTCTTTGCTTACTAGTAATTTTCGCATACTTAAGACCTAAAGTACTGAATTTATTTAGTTTTAATTAAATCTGATTAGGGTAAATTAATTAAGAAGTAGTTGATTGATCCTTTAATCCTCGTGGGAACGATACGCACTTCACCGTAGTATTACTTGATACGATTCGGTATACTTGTCGAAATTAAGGGTACATTTAATAACTATTTAATTTTTGTTCACAAAAATAGACCAACAAATTTTTAAACAAAAAGAAATATATGAAGATGGCCCTTTGACCCGAGAGTCTCTTACAAAAAATTCTTAGGTAATCATTAAAAAGCTTGACTACAACAAAATTAGTCAACTCTTAACAAATCTGCTACTTTGTTGCCTCTATCATCATTACTCGATGTAATAGTCTGTAGTACTTTTGCCTCACATATACTATTTAATAATAAGGTATTTCACTATTCAATGATATTATGCATCTTTTGTCCATATAAAATTTAGTAAATTAAATTAAAGAGCATAAATAATGAAAATTATAACAAAACTAGTTGAAATTCATTCAAATACTTTCATATGCATAACCACACATATCTGAGTCTAAAAAAATAAAACAAATAAAAGACAGTTTTGGCCCTTTATCCACAATCTTTTTTAACCAAAGAGTCCCTTCAAGAAACAAATACTTATGGCTGCTACTCAAAATCAGAGACTATTCGAATAGAATCATGCTTATTGCCTAATTTAATTATAAAAACCTGAGCAATAAATTTTGATTTTCATCCACACAATTCAAATGTAAGATATCAATATTAGCTATTCAAATTTCTTTTTATACTATATTACTCATAACAATACTTTTTTTATAACTCTGTATTGTGAAATACATAAGCTAAATTTATTACTGCAACAACTATTTGAAAATTCCATAAAACATATACGGTCCATAAGAGATCACAATTATGGGTTTTATATATCTCTTTCGCATCTAATTATGGGTTTAATATATCTCTTGTGTCTTTGAAATCTTTACTCATGAATGTCTACAATTTTTGTTCACCTTTGCTTCATTTGAACACTTATATATTATGTATGTGTCTGCCAAATCTATCATTTATTGGATTCTATCTTGTGGATATAAATATAAAATTAGAAAAATATAAGCATGCAAATAGAGATCATATTCTTTTATCCTAATACAGAATTCAATCATTCAATGACAACCATATAATTGTCAAAATAATTATTTGTAACTGCACCTACTCAAAATAGCTCATTCTAACTCTCAAGAATTTGCCAATATACGTGATTCAGGGAGGTTTGGCAATGTCTTCTTCTCTAACAAACAAAATCCCTTTGCAGCTCTCTATTACTTCTAACAAACAAAATCTCACTTTTTTTTCGGCGAAACACGAATTGAAAATATACTTTGCTCACATCATTAACTTATACATTAACAATTTACTATCATCAATAGATTCCTTAATACCAATTAGATCGGAATTGATCTCCTATTAGAAACTAAAAAAATGACCAAGTGAGCAATCTCAAATCTCAACAATAGAGAATACTATAAAATCAACAATCACAACAACACAAATAATATCACAATGCCTATTTTCAATATTTTTTAAAAAAATGGTAAGAAACACTAATATATATATTAGCTCTGAAAATAAATCCAAATATTTTTATTACATTGAGATTATATATTTATTATATAAATTGCATAGAACTTTTAATTCACATAAGATGGCTATTAGTCATTCATCATGCATATATATAAGAAATAATTTGTAGAAATATAGTAAGAATGAACAAAACGGGAATATTAACATGCACCAAATAAATTTGATATCAAAACTGTACATCTTAATTTGTTATCTTCATTGCCTAGGAATTGAAATTAAATCTTAACATACATGTAAATTTTCATTAAAATGTTTGATGAGAGCCAAGAATCATGGTTCAAGGGATGATATAACCAAAGAAATGTGCCTTATAATTATGGGAATCTCAATCAACTTCTATTCAACCAATGTAGTTTTCTCTAATGTAATTTATCAAGATTATGTCATTACAATAACAATAAAAAAATTATAATATTTTGGATAACTAACTCATTTGAAATCAGAAATCTTAATTTAGAGAAAACTAAAAACAATTGCAATCTAACAACTTGCCACTTATATTTCACTTAAAAAATGAAACTCAAGCGACATACTCACATTATTTATTTTGTGGTGCTTTTTCTTTTTATTGAATATGCGCGGTAATATTCAAAATATCTAAAAAAATTTACATGTATGAGTGTCTTTGCCTCCTCTGGATGTTGCCAAACCTTCGTTGTATTGTCGCTTCACAGTTTTCTAAATGTTTTAACATATCATAGTAAATATTCTAATGAATCAATCATGAAAGTTAGTATATGAATAAAAAATGATCATTTTGAAAGAGTAGATGACATTTTATGTAAACATAGTTGCACAAAAATAAAGATTAAAGACAAAGCAAAGAGTTGGTAATTTGAATAGTCTTTGCACAACATATTTCACTAGATATGAGAACTACCTGTTTGAAACAAAAGAAAAGAATATTAACAGCAACCACATGACAAAATCTAATGCTCAAATTCAATTTAATTATTATATTGAAATGGATTTAAAACTAAAGTGTTAGCTAACTATAATATACAATAACATGTAATATATTATCAGACAAGCTTCATTATTTCTATATGCAAGCAAGCTATCAAGTAGATGCATGTCTAAGGCAATTTTACAAAGCAAAATAGTAAATTAACCTGGTTAGATTCAACAGTTGACACAATGGTATCCTTGAAGGATGCAATCGATAGCTTAGATTTATCTTCAATGATTTGAATGAATGGAAATCGAGTAAATGAATCATTAAGAAGATTATACACATGTTACACAATAAGAGTGAAGGCAGAAAAACATGCAACCAACAAAATGCATATATTGCTATTGACTATGAAAGGAAAGGAATAAGAATGGACCTGTTTCAAATTGGAGGCCGACGTCATTCTAGAGGTAAGAACTTCCATATTCTTAGCAATTTCAGCTTTCGACATAGAAGGTCTAGCAAATATGTCATCTTTCTTCTGTTTTAATTTGTGAGTAGGGTCACTATTCTGTCCAATCATTTCCCCCAAGCTTCCATCACTAGGCGGATAATGGCAAATAAATTACATAGTACCTGACTTGCCTGCCTCCTTTCCTTCCCAAGCCTACAAAAGCAGCATAAGACTTGACATTAAAAAAGAAAAAGAAGCACAAACTAAACAAATCACATTCTATTAGCAACCAATCCACTTGAGAATGGAGACAACAATTCTTCGAGATTTAAAACGACAATTTTGTATGCTGCTCCCTTTAACACTCACCCAAAACTCTTAAACTTAAACCCCATTTTATGTGCTACCTGATGGACCAAAGCATGGAAAGAAAAAATTAAAATAAAAAATCCAAATTTCATGAAAAATGAATATTCTTTAACTCAATGATCCCTCCAAAAAGATGGATTTTCAGTCTAAGAAATTATCCAGAACGCAACAAACAAAATTTTTAAAATTGGACAAAACAACACACACCTAGAATGCATATAATAAAAAAACCAACTTTTTTGGAGGGGATGTGAAAACAGTGCAGCATAATTTGAAATGCAAAAGGGTGAGACGAAAAGACTGACCTTCATCTTTGGAAGCTTGAAAGTGTTCGAGAATATGTGAAATGTCGATCTTGGTGACTTCATCTATCAACCTTGGGATTCTGACGCTGAAGTTGATTTCTTTTGTTCTTTTCCTTTCTTTTCGTCATTCTTTTTGGTTGAATATAATAATAATAATAATAATAATAATAATAATAAGAGGTAGAAGAAGGAAGAGCTGACCTGAATGAATTAAAATTAGGGTTTGTATTTTTTTTTTCAATGCACACCGGAAAAAGAGCCACATAGTCCACGGCTTTTATACATGATTATTTAGTAGATTATTTTGAATTATTTCTCGAGCATTTAAAATATTTAAAGAGCAAATTAAATTAACAAATTAGATTTATGTAATCAATTTGTATTTTCTTTTGTGTAATCAATTTGAATTCAAAATCTCAGTAAAATTCACTTATTGTTGAATTCAAAATCTCAACAAATTCATATTTTTTTTATAATTACTTTGATTCATTCCTGACTTTTTGTTACTTAATTATTTCTATTCTAATTTCAAATTTCTAATTGACAGGTATTTTTCTTGTTCTTATGGTTATAATAGCATGTATAAGACGTCATTATATAGATATTATATTGGATAGCGTTTGTTTCTGGAGACTGAGACTAAAACAGAGGAATTGGGACTCAATATTGTGTTTGTTAGGTGGGACTGGAACTAAAATTTCAGTCTCAGTTACCAAAATTTCAGTATTTTCAGTATCTCCAAATAGTAGAGACTAGGGACTGAAGACTGGGACAGGGACTGAAACTTTAATAACATTTTTTTTAAATATACCCTCATTTAATATTGTAAATTACAAAATACCCTTCCACCATCTTCCCCGCCTCTCTTCGTTCCACCCACCTCCTCTCACCCTCCATCTTCTCTATCGCTCCATCATCCATCAGAACCAGTTTGCCATCTCTACCATAAGCACCACCACTAGCTCTATTCCTCTCCACCACTAAGGAAATATATACAAACATGACTCTGGGAAACGAGAAACAATCAAAGGAAATTAAAAATAGAAACAAAATCCTAACTACTCATATTAAAGAGAGTGAGTGATGATTACAGAGAGAACGAAGAACGATAGCCAAGGAAGACAAGAAACCTAACGATGAATCTCCACACATCAATTTGAAGGTCAAAGGCTAGGTTTGTTTTTTCTTTTTCTCTGTTTATATATCTTTATTATCAAACATATAAAGGCCAGGTGTGTTTATGTGTTGTCCTAATTTTTTTTAAAGGTTAGTATTTTCAATGTGCTATAGCTCTTTCTCTCTTTTTTTTTTTCATTTCTGGAATGATTGGTGTGGTTGATTGATAATTTTTTAATTTTCAATTAAATGCATATATGCTATACAGAGGCTTTTGAATAGAAGTTTGGTGCTAGTGGATCTTCAGAAGCTAATGAACAAGATGGATTTAGGAATTTATTGTGGCATAATGAGAGAATTTTTTGATTTGTTGAGATGAAGAATAGAAGTACTTCAAATTGAAAGAGAAGGAGAGAGAGAAGCTATAGGAACAGGGAAGGAAAGCCTAAAATATTAGGGTTATTATAAATTTTATTTTCTTTTTTCTTTTGATAATAAAAGGTATCTTAGTAATTATCTTTATTTCAATTTCTATATTTACATCTTACATCAAACACAATACACAATACACAAACTTAATTTAGTTCCAATCTTTCAATCTCAGTCTCCCAATCTCAGTCTCCTCACCAAACGCACCCTTAGTAGCTTGGAGTTTATTTTAAATTTGTGATCGAGCATTTATTCCACTTGAATTTAGATTTTGAAATTGAAATTCAAAATCTCAACAGATCACACCTTTTTTAGTGTAACTTTTTGTATTCATTTTGAATGATCCCATAATTATTTTTAAATTGAATTCGATTTCTTTTATTGGTAGGAGTGACATCACGCAACCACTTAGGAAGAGACACTTGGCGCGATTCTAAGCACTGCCACATGTCAATCAAGGTAAGGCCTCCAAATGGCGAGGAATGAGCCAAAACTCTGTTCTTTTTATATTTTAATAGATTAGAATTAAAGTCCATAATTCCAATGAAACAAAAAATAAAATGAAAGAAGAATAAGGTCGGGGAAGAGAGAGAAAGGAGGGGTGTTTGATTTTTGCAAAAACTATTTAAACATTGATTTTTTTTTGTGACTTATTTAAACGTTGATTGGGAGAAGAAAAGGAGGTTGTTTGGGAGCAACATGTGTGACTTAGGCTCTTTGGCATGGAAGTGATAGGCGCACATATAACAATAAGAGTGAGATTGGTTTCTAGGATTTTGTATTTTTGTATTTATATATGTATATAAATACAATGACTGATTTTAGTGTGCATTCAGCATCACTCAAATTTTAAATATAAAATATTATAATAAACACATTTAGATTTTATGTCTTTTAAATTTTCTTTAGTATTTACAATAAAGAATTTAAATTTTTTAAAATTAATCATTTCAAATAAAATTCAAAATTTAATAATTGAATTTTTAAACATTAATATTTAACCAACTCGCAAATTTATATGTGTTATTATATTAATATGGATATGGATGTGTTATTGACATATCATGTAGTTTTTGTATAAATTAAATATTCATAACACATCTAAAATAACTTAATAACCCATAAAATAAATTAGAAACACATTTTAAATAACTTAATAACCCACAAAATAAATTAAAAACACCTAAAACTTATAGTTTTTTCATACGCCAAATTTTCAAAACACATCTAAAATAACTTAATAACCCACAAAACAAATTATTAACACATCTAAAATTTGAAAAAAGTTCATTGTGGAAGAAATGCATATGTATAGGCTATCTGTTTTAAAAAGGCAAATGGTATATACCGCTACAAATATGAATAGAAAATGAATAAATAAATGAAAATCATTCCAATAAAGTGAATAAATTGATAAAAAAAATAAAACTAAAAAAAAAATAACTTACCAAAGAGTTAATTTGTAGAAGTGATAGATGCATTATATACACAAACTGCTAGAAAAGACAAATGGTGCTTAATGCTACAACTAGGAGTAGAGAATGAAAAATGAAATGAAAAATATTGGAGATTTTGAATAACGTGAATTGGATTTGAAAAAAAATTAAAACTAAAAAACAGGAAACATTTATAAGTGTAAACAGCACTTTCTCGGTGAGCAACAGGAAATGCTGAGTATGTTGCAGCAGTAAATGCTACCAATCAAGCAATATGGTTAAGAAAAATATTTGAAGACATCAGTAAACAATAGGAAGACCCAACAACTATGTTATGCGACAGCAAGTCAGCAATAACAATGGCAAACAATTCGGTTCATCATAGCAGAACAAAGCATATAGCTATAAAGTATTATTTCATACGCGAGGCTATATTAGAGTAAAAGATATAAAGATTAAGTACTACAACACGGAGGAGCAACTAGCTGACATTTGCACTAGACACTACCAAGATCGACGAACTATTTCGAGAGATACTTAGAGTTGCACAAATGTGCATCAAGGAAGATTATGCTACACATTTGTGGAAGTCTCTAGATTCTAGAATTCTCATGATCATGTATTAATAATTAGATAATATGAAAGAAAAATCTAAAAACTAGATAAATAAATCAATAACTAAAAATATCTAGGATATATCTAGAAATATTTAAAATAAATATCTAAAATATTTATCTAAAAAAATCTACTACACTACTCTATAAAGAATTTTTCTAGAAAAATTTGTCAAGTCTATAAATAGGCAACCATCACTCGTTCTAATCAACTAAAAACACAACACTCAAATCTCATAAGCCTTTATACTCTCTCCACAGTTTCTCAATAATAAACTATCAAATTTCTACAAGTATATCTAAATTATTTCCTCATTAATTTATCCTTCCATCTACTCATCAAATTACCTACACTAAACCAACTTCAAACTATTTCATAAAACTATTATGTATAAAACGTTTAAGTACTTACTTGCCACCTTCAGATATTTCACTACTTTTAATGTTTTTTCATTCAATTTGTTATTTAATTTGGGACAAGTTACTTAAACAGACCCCCTTCATATGTTTGGAGTTTCAAAACCTCCCTTGCATTATAAATAATTAAATATTATATAATAAAGAGGTGCTTTTATGGAATGGAATGGATTTCTTCGTTAGCTAATGTTGGGACCAACCATGTCCCACTAATCTCTGGTGTTAGATTTAATTTAGTCTGAATTTTTTATTTGTTATTTAATAAGAAGTTAAAAACAACTTCGCTAATTTATTTTTTTTCTAATTTCATTCAATCTCAGTTAGTCATGGACACAACATTTTAATTTATTTTTATTTTATATTAGTGATAGACTTTGATGGCTTAATTTTAGGAAAATTTTTTGAAATAAAATAAATTAAAACTTTATTTCCAAAAAAAAATTAACAAAATATTAATTCTTGAAAACCAACTTTTTTTGTCGTTGCATCATGTTCACCCAACGGTGTGGCGCAAATATAAATACACCACACTGTTAGACAAACCTGTAATCTTTTTTCCGAAATTTCATGAAGTTCGCCATTACGATAGGCGAACATCAATAACAATACAATGCCGCTACATGGATAGGCGAACATTGTGCATATATATACCACACTCTCACAAGTTTTTACTCTAACTCACAGTCGCTGGTCTCATTCTTTTCTCGCCAACAGGTAAGTTTTCTTCCCTTCTCCTCCCTTTATTATTTAATTCATTATTTATTTATATAGTTATGTATTTAGGTTGTTTTAGGTAATTTTATGACTTAGATTGTAGTATTTATTTAATATTTTACTAGTTTTATTTTTTTTAATTATCTTTATTATTTAGTCAGTTTATTTTATATTAAGTTATATTGATTTACTTATGTTTGTTTTAGTTATTTTAGATAGCTTTATTAATAATTAGTTTAGTTGTGATGATTTATTTGGTAGTTATGTTATTTGGTTAATTTTATTTATTTATTTAGTTAGTTTATGACTTTAGTGTTTTTTTTTTCAATGATCATTGTTATTTTAGTTATGTATATTATTTACGTATGAAAAATATTGTTTATTAATCTATGTTAGTGTAGTTAATTTTTTCTTATAGTGGATTTTTTGTTTGGTTAGTCTGACTCTTTGCTTATTCACCGTCGATGGAGCAACATCGATATTTGCTGAGGGGGTATGAGGACACACTGTATAGGTTGGATGCGATAGACCACATTGCAGGGAGAATTGCACAGATGGTATGTAAAATGTGTAGGGTGGATTTAAGATTTGTGATATATATGATGGTGTTAATTTAAAGAATTTTATTTTTATTATTTTATAGGATCCAGGGTTATACGCATTTGGCAGATCTTGATGTGTGCGCCTGTCTCAGCTGGGGTTCTGTCATGCTGGCATAACAGTATCAGCAAATGTGTCGAGGGATATGTGTTTCTCTTATGCTATTCTTACCCTTTGAAAAAACGAGTTATTTGTATCTGTTGAGGCTTAATCATAGAAAATGAATATACTTCGTGATATTGTGTAGGTATAGTGGACCCTTTATGATGACCTAGAATTGCAGGGCATTGTTCCCGGTGATGTGACTGTCTCTCATACCTCTTGGGGACTAGTTTGTCTGTTGCTATGCTTCGCGATCGTGGAGTAGCATCAGGTGGACCGTGAAGTTATGCAATTGGGGCCCAACTAGCACATTCCTTCGAGGCCTTGATGCATGAGCATCATTATAGATAAAACATTCTATTCATGTTGTATTCTTCACCTAATTTACTTAAATTCATGTTATAATTGGTAAAAATAGTTATAATTGTTAGAACATGTTTAATTATGATGAAACACTGGTACTTTGAGTATTGTGTCGATTATTTATAGGAAAAATGAAGAAAGGAAGCTTGAGGAGCAAGAAGGAAGGAATTCGAAGCATTCTGCCAGAGCCCCCACGCCTAGGCGTGGAGTCTCACGCCTAGGCGTGGAGACTCACGCCTAGGCGTCCAGAGCAGCAGCTCAGGGTTAAGCCATCCATGCCTAGGCGTGGACACTAACGCCTAGGTGTCCCAAGTCCTCCTCAGGGCCAAGTCATCCACGCCTAGGCGTGGACAGCAACGCCTAGGCGTGGCCCAACAAGCCTCAAGCAAACCCAGGGTATTCAAGGCCCACGCCTAGGCGTCCAACTCAATGCCTAGGCGTGGCCAAGCAACCTGAAGCTCAAAGTACAGGCGTCCAGAGCCACACCCAGGCATCCAGAGCCACGCCTAAGCATCCAGAAGCCACGCCTAGGCGCCAGAGATGAAGCCTAAGTGTGGGAAGCCTTAATTTAAGCAAGGCAGAGCCAAGCTCAACCCCAGAGCTCCACGCCTAGGCGTGGACAGCAAAGTCTAGACGTGGGAAGCTCACAGACTTGGCAGAATTGGATTTTTTGATTTCTAAGAGTTGTAATC
>JASCZI010000956.1:7324-17508 GCA_036250425.1 Stylosanthes scabra | reverse complement strand
TTTTCCACAAATCTTCAATTATGTGTCTCACAATAGCGCCTTTTGGGTGCCAGAAAACTAAACCCCCACCAGCATCATCCTGCATAAATAAATTTTAGTCACACAGACAAGACTTTTCATCATGAATCAACAGTTATTTACCCACAAAAGTATGAATAATAAAAAAAGATCCTAACAAATTCATCATGGAAGCAAATAAGAAAGCGAAACCATAATGCAAAGAACATAATGTGTAGAATAATATAATGGCACTTTTAATTGCACCTGTATTGAGAACAAATCAAGATCTTGCCCTAGGCGCCTATGATCACGACGCTTAGCTTCCTCCTTGAAGTGAAGGTAAGCTTTTAATTGCTCTTCATTCTCCCATGCAGTACCATATATCCGCTGCAACATAGGTTTCCTTTCATCTCCTCTCCAGTAAGCACCAGCAACAGATTCAAGTTCAACTGCTTTCTTGTTAATTTTACCAGTAGAATCAACATGAGGTCCGGCACAAAGATCCCACCATTCCTCACCTTTATGGAATAAAGGATAAAGTTACTCCTCAGGCAATATTCTTCTGTCAATGCAATGTCAATTACTGCAATGCAATCCTTCTAAGCACATGCTTCACACTCTAATATTATTACACTTTACACTTGCAAAAATTCACAGTACCAATATCAGACACACTACATTATCCATTTATATTGAAGAATTTTCATTGATCAAGCTATAGATGCAATCATGTAAAATAGTTCAGCTTTCCAAACACTCAAGCTTAGTAGCTACATATAAGGCTCCAACCCAAGAAACATGAAAGTTTAAGGGAATGGCAGGGAAATGGAAAGCATATAGTATAAAATTTACACTACAAGTCTTCCCTTCCCCTTCCTTTCCTCCAAAACCCAGCTTACAAACAATCCCTTAAGGGACAACAAAGAAATAGAGCTCCATTGCTCCAATGAAGATGACAAACAAAAACCAGAAATGATCTAAAAACAAGAAATAGACATGTCGAAGTAAGAATTCAGAAGCAAAATGCTGTTTTGTGATCTTATGCAGACAATGATGTTATGGGCCACAATACTATGAAACCTCTTCACTTGTGGAAAGGCAAGGCCCTCACAAGGTGGGACCCAAGTTTAAACGGTCATCATCCTTTTAAAATATAAAATAAAATCCATAAGAAAACACAGCAACAAATATATCCCATAAGCAGATAACCTATTAGCATTGAGGAACAACAATTTTATTACAAACTATAATATCCAACCAACCCAATCAACAAAGAGTTAGGAACTGAAACGTAAAGGAAAGTGAAGGTTTTAACTTCGTAAAGAAAAATGGGATGGATGCCACCACTGATGAGCCCTTTCAGGAAATTTGACTTGTAAAACAAAGAAAACAAATAAAGGGAGAATATTAAAGAAAGGAGAGTTTAGGGAGTTCAGAGGATTCAGAGAGTGAATCCTAAAATCTGCTTTCATTACTGAATCACAATGGTAGGACTGTTTATATACAGAGAGATTGTAGCTTGTGGTGTAATTTAGAACAAGGGCAGAATAGCCTTTTCACATGTTAGTTAGTTATGACAACTGTAACTAACTGTAGATATCATATCCTAGCTGAAAGAGGACTCTAACTAACAAACTCTTTCTTCTAGACTTTTCTAGATTATGCTAGCTTACTCTATTAGAGAAAATAGGTCCCTGCCAGATTTGGTTATGTGGGATATATAAACATGTGATGTTGGATCTAAATTGAAAACTACAGGAAAGAATGCTTTAATTCGGCTTTGAGATAAAATTCTATCTTTGGGCTTAGCTTGTACCTGTTTTGAATGACTGATATAAGTACACACATACAATTTGACTAACAATCATGAAGCTGATTTACCTATACAACTAAACCTTTATTAGACTAGAGACTCAACAGAATAACTATACTAAAACATGCATTCGCATATGGAACATACATGCACCTAATGCACACTTCAGTCTACTCTCTTTCTCTCTTTCTAAGAACATGTACAGAAGACATTGGTGAAAAGAGCTAGAAGCCTACCAATATGATAAATTGTGATGGGCTCTTCTTTAATGCTTTCCAAAATCTCTATCTTGTAAGGTTCATTCAAAGCCATTATTCTTCTAAGAGCTTCATCTCTCGAAACTTCTTCTCTTACAAGGGGTAAATTTCTGCTAATTATTCGATCCTACAGTCAATTAAGAAAACACATTAATCATATTCTGCGGAAACATAGCCAATGTATGGTTTGAGAAGAGAGTCACCATGAAAACTACATAACTCCAAGATATAAAAAACAAAAAGTAATTCAAAACTTTAAATCTAACACTTACCATCTCTTTCTTGATTTTCTTCAAATCATTATCTGTCAATGACTCGATATCAAAATCATAATAAAACCCATTTTCTATCCAAGGCCCAATTGTAACTTTTGCATCAGGAAATAGTTTTTGAACAGCCATTGCCATCACATGTGCACACTGTATGTCTGCAGTTTGTTAGTCAAACAGCTGAATCTAGACATATAAAAGCATTCAGTAACCTGTACAACAACTAAGAGTCACACACACAATTAACCTTCACTATTTATGAAAGACCTAAAGTACCTGCTCCTCTTGAAGTACTAAAATAGTAAAATCAACTATAATACTACATACTAACAGTCAGTTTTCTTTATTAGTCAAGCATTCAAAATTTTGTCTATAATTATGAACAAAAGAAATCTGCATTTCAGATGGAACCTTCTAATGCTAATGATATCTATGAATGTTGCTTGACTTGCTTTCACCTCTTACGCTAAATATGAATATGAAAAGAAAAAAAAAATAATGAGTGAACAAGTTTAATGAAAATCACAAATAAAAGATTAATACAATACATTTTGGTATCCACATCAAAATGTATTGCCAAAAGTTTTCATGTTGTCTGAAAATATCTTACAATTTCCTTGGGTGTCATACATTTTGTTTTTCATGAAAATACGTTTTGAGTATATACAGAGAACATAGTTCATTAGTTAAAAATCACCATTTACTTTTTTAAAAATTTGTAAAATTTACGCAGAGAGCTGTATATACAACCTACTCCTATTCTCTACCCAACGATGTCCCTCGAGGCTTAACCCAGTGTTCTTAGTGCACTAGTAACCAATACCTCACTAACTCAAGTCCAAAATAACTGTTCAAAATTAATTTTGCGCAAAAAATCTCCATCTTCATTTTAGATAAATTGATTGATTGTAGTTATCATAAGAAATTAGTGTAATTGTAAGTTCCCATTCAGCAAAACATTTCATTCAATCTCATGGAAACAAGAATTCAAATTACCGTGTGGCGGATTCTGAGAAGCGTCTCAGAAGATTCGTTCGTTGGAAGAACAATTTTGTCCTCGCTCCCGCTCCCGCTCTGGCTCTGGTTCCGGTGGATGGAGGAATCGGTGGCGACGGCGAGAGTGGTAAGTGAGAGGTAATTTCGTCTTTTGGCATGGTAGAGGTTAAGGATGGAGCTGGAAGTGGTCGGAGAAAATACAGCACCGTTAAGTGAACCCAAACGCGGAGTTGAGTGTGGTTTATGAAAATGAAAAGATGGAAGCGGGCAAATGGCAAAGGTGGCAGCCATTTTGGGTGAACTAACTAAAAGCACCCAAAAAAAATGATGGAGGATATATATGTGTAGTGTGTAAGTGTTAATCAGTTATGTTTTATGCATCCTGTGAAAGAAAAGAGTGGAAGAGGGGAATGAGTGATGAGTGATGTCTGATATTTTTGATAAGGTTGGGCGAGTTCACGTTTTGCTGAGTGGGATCGACGGTTAGACACTAATGCAATCTGCCTCCACAATTCGTTCGGTGGGGAAAATGAAATTAAACATAAAAATAAAATAAATACTTAGAGATTTTTTCTAAAATAAATAAAAAAAATTCTATATTTACCATTATAGGCACGCTGGGGAATTTACTTTTTTAGGCACACCTTACTAATTCCGGGTTCTGCAGTCCTGAAATTGGCTATACTCCATTTTCGGGCTCTGCAATCCCGGAAATGGGTCATTTTTTTTTTAAACCAATTCCGGGACTACATAGCTCGGAATTGGATCCGGAAAGTTATTTCTAATTTTCATGAGTATTTTTATTTGTTTTAGTTGTATTTTTCATATTTAGGTGTTCATTTCAGTTGTATCTTTCAGCTTTGTTTTTATTCGGATCATGAGTATTAAAAACGTTTCACTTTTATTGTTCGTTAACGGCTATATTAAACTTGTCGCGATAATTAAATACATTGAAATGAAGACGCACAAATATAAACATGCAGCAGAGATATAAATAACAAATACATAATAAATAACCCATACAGACTACGAGATATGTTAAATAGTTCGAAATAACAAATACATAAGTAACTGCCTAGTGAAATGGTTTGAAAAAGGAAATACATGGTAACAAATACATGAAATAACAAATACATAAGTAACTGCCTAGTACAACCATAAAACTACTGGCGGCCGCCACGTGGATGGATGTGACCTCCAGTACCACAAGGGGGAGGTCTGGTGGCCCTGTGAGGTCTGCCTGTGGGTGGTGGCAGCGGAGGATCTGCGGGTGGATCTGGTGTTCCATGGTCGGTATCGGGGCGTTGTGTCTGTCAAAGGAGTGGCTATGATATGCTGACGGCACGTGGTAAGATGGTGGGGTCGCGTACTCTGATCCAACGCGACTCGGGTCAAACACGGGATATCTCATCACTGGAGGTGATGAATATGTCGGTATCCACGGCCCATACTGAACATCGGATGCGGGAGGTAGAGGCGGTGGAAGAGCAGCAGAGGATGACGAACCATGATCAACATGCTGAGCTCGGCTCACACAAATTGTCTCCACAATGCTGGTGAACTCAGCTGAAGGGTACGAAGTCATTTGGAACAGCTCATCCAACCCTGTGTGCTCCTGTGTCTGAGGGATGTACGGCTGAACATGTGAAGATGTACCTGCCTGGTAGGGAGAGGCCTGCCGTGCAGGGGAGAATGAAATCATCCCGGTTGGCGAGTGTCCCTGATCTCCAATATCGAAAGCCTGCTGCTCGTGTGTATCTGGCTAATCGTCATGGAAAGCTTCCCCACCGTCAGCCTGACCAGACTCATCCTGTCGGTCATACTCCCGCTGCTCCTCAGCCCGCTCCTCCTCTAGATGCGCGGCAGCACCTACGACCAACATCCTGGTCCTCCTGCGCTGATCTCGTAGGCTCAACTTGCCCCGCACGGGGGCTGCCTGCCGAGGCCTAGGCTCATGCCCATCTCGCCTGCGCAGGGCTGATGCATCATCTGGCATAACCAGCTCGTCCCTCGGGTGAACAGCCGCGGGCGGAATATCAGGCGGAGCCATGTTCCACCATGGATCGGCAAGATCCCCTGCTCGGGACAGAAACCTCCCATGCCTGGCAACACGTGCAAACCACTCATAGTACTGCTGTGTGCCGCGGAGATCCCCATTGTGAACTGTAACCATCACCTCTGGCGTCCTTCGACGCCGCCAACCATCATACCACTCCTGCAGCCTCTCTGGCCACCACACATCATCGCCTCTGCCTGTGACGAACATAAACCTAGTCACGTCAACCGGTGACCGTGGGACTGGCTGCTCCCCACCGTACTGCCTGATGACCCGGTCAACGTGATGCGTGTGCCCAAAGTTAAAGCACACCACAGGCACGGCTGATCTCCATGTGTATACCTCACCATGTGACCGCATCCAATCCGGGACAAGGGCCTGCATCCCCGGAGTGATGTACGGACTTAGCCAGATTGCATTAATGTCGAATAGCAGAAAATAATTGAAAAACATATAAACCATAAACCCTAAGTACCTTGTCGAGAGTAACCCTATCTAGCCGAGAACGCCAATGTAACAACTTGCCCTCTTGCTGATCCCGGCCCGGCTACTGGTATCCGATCAACCTGCCACCAAATAAAAAAATACCAACAATATTATATCCAGTCGCGAATGTAAAGAATAATACATAACTACACAATTTAAAAAATTAGATATACCTCTCTGCCAACGGCCATGCATCTATATCAGGGACACGTGCGAAAAGTCCTGGAAACCGGTGGTATATCCATGACAGAATCAGGGGGACACATCCGGCTATGTCGGTGGTACTTCTCTCTACCGCATTGCACAGTGATCGGTATGTCCAAGCTAGGACGGCGCTGCCCCACGACAAGCGCGCACGTGCACCAAAATCCCTCAACACAGGAAGCTACCACGAGTGTACCAGGTTGCCCGACTTGTCGGGCATGAGGTATCCGCCGATGAACAAGAGGATGTAGCATCTAGCATACTGGCGAAGGGTCGGCTCGTCGGCATCCTCGGGAATGTGATGAAGCCTCTCTCGTAACGAAACCATGCGAATGGCAAAGGCCTCCTTCGCGCTCGGCCAGTTGGCCGGAACGGGTGGTCGTGCACCAAGGAACTGGTCGACCATCTCCCATGGATCCTGCTGGTAATAGAGCTGGAACTCACGCATGCAGCCACCCACCGGATCTCCGTCAGTACACAGCCCTAAGTAATAGGCCACGTCCTGTAGGGTGATAGTGCACTCACCCCACGGGAGATGCATGGAACGTATGGGACTCCGGCAGCCAACGCTCCACAAATGCTGAAATGAGTGGAGCGTCAAAAATGAAGTCCCGAAGCTGGATGGCATGCCCGAATCCC
Organism: Stylosanthes scabra; assembly: GCA_036250425.1. NCBI lineage: Eukaryota > Viridiplantae > Streptophyta > Magnoliopsida > Fabales > Fabaceae > Stylosanthes > Stylosanthes scabra. The sequence continues at coordinate 10,788 of JASCZI010000956.1, read as the reverse complement.
GCCTCTACCATGAACCGCATCAGCCTATCCGGAATGGGCATGAGGAATGAACAATGCCTGGGCAATAATATCCTCTCCCCCTCTACAAAAATTTAGGAAGTGCACATCTAATTATTGTTTGCAATATTAAATTTAATAGCACACCTATAAACGTTGATTAAAGAGTAGATTATAAATACGCTCATATACTAATAATAAACTTGCCAAATATTTTTTGGAACCGTTAGATTTAATTGCGCAACTGCCAATTTTGATTAAAAACTAAACTTTAATAACACTACGATACTAATAATAAACTTAGATTTATTATACCACTCTTTTTTTTTTTTTAGCATAATAACTAACATTAACTGCACACACAATAAATTACATAAACTTATTTTCTTAATTCATTAACTAACGTTAATTAAAATGCGTATCAATACAAACTAATACAAATTTCGTTTCTTTTAAAAAAAAAATACTAACCAGTGCTCTGGTGATGTGCCATACGCGGTTGAGTCGGTGCAGATCCTCCTCTTCCTGCAGGACTAGTCCTGCCTGCGGAGCGGGCCCGGCCTCATTTGCCTATTCTCCCCGCGCTTATTCTCGTGCCTGTCTTCTAGAACGTCCCCGGGGAGCCATTATGTCACACAAGCTTGTAAACAATTTTTGGGGGCCTAGAATGAGAAATATGGAGAAAGAAGGTGGTTTTGTGAGCTCAATTCCGGTCTGACTCCTTTATATAGAGGACAGAGCATTTCCTGGCTCTACAGTCCCGGAATTGGCTATACTCCATTTCCGAGCTCTGCAGTCCCGAAATTGGTTTAAAAAAAAATAAATGGCCCATTTCCGGGACTGCAGAGCCCGAAAATGGAGTATAGCCAATTACGAAACTGCAGAGCCCGGAATTAGTAAGGTGTGCCGAAAAAGGTAAATTTCCCAATGTGCCTATAATGGTAAATATCAAAATTTTAATCCCTTATTTGGATGTCATTATTAGGTTAAAAAAAATCTTCTTTTGACATAAAAATCTTTTTATATTTTTTTTTTACCGTATTTAGATATTTTCTAATAATAAAAGTAAAAACACTAGTAAAATAAATAAAAAACATCTTTTTTCAGAAGATATTTTTTATTTTTTTTAAAGATCTTTTTTCTCAAAAAAAAAATATTGTAACATGATAAATAAACAAAATTTTTTTTTATATTATTATACGTAAATACAATTGATAAATAAAAAAATATTATTATATGAAATACAAAATATAAAATTACTTTTATCTTTACAAAAGATCTTTTTAAAAAAATTACTCTGAAAAAAAATTTTTAAAAAAATCACCCAAACAAGTCCTTAAATAATACTTCTCAATATACCAACCTGACTACATATAAGAATTTTGACAATTTATTGTGCCTCAAATAAAGAATATTGGCATTTTTTATTGAAAATTCATTTTTTACTTAACTTTAGTTTTTTTTAATAAAAAATATGTTAGGGAAAAACTTGAACTCGAAACCTCTATTAAAAAAGAGACAAATCGGGGGCGGAGCTAGAGCCATTATTTAGAGAGGGCCAACATAAAAAATACAAGTAAATAAGGGGAGAAAAATAAAATTAAGGGGGCCAAAATGTAAAAATAAAGAAATATATAGGTGGATTTGTTAATTTAGGGGGGCATTTTGCCCCCTTCCAATACACTACACGCTGCTCCTGGAACAAATGTCATTTGAGTTACGTTTTATTAATTATTTCATTTAATTTATTAAATAGGAAATTAAGTTTATATCTTGGGAAATAATATAAATAATTCATATAAAAGTTATGAAATTTTTTTATTTATTTATAAAATAGTGTTTAGTTTGAATTTGTTGGTAGCTAAATAAATATGAATTGGTTATTTTTTTATTTTCTTGACTTATTAATAAATATGAGATATAAAAGTCATTTTGATTTTTAAAATTAAATTGAAATTTAATTTATTTTTTTAGTTTCTTTTAAATGTAACAACTAAAATGAGAAGTAACCTAACAAAAAAAAATAAATTATGGTCAAATGAACAATGCATGGTATGTTCTAACACAAAATAATATATAATATAGAAGAGTTTCACATGAATATCTAATGGTAAAAGACTTTAATTATTAGTATTAGAATATATTAGAATCAATTAGTATCAATTATCATATTTGAGTTTATTAGTTTAATATTATTCATAATTATAAGATATTAGGTTATTATTATTCTGATTTTCTATTCACCTATAAATATGTTAGTTCATTATGCTATACAATATACAACTCTTATACGATTATAATACATAACATTTTTTTTATTGTGTGTTATCTCTCTCCCTTTCTAACATGGGATCAAGAGATTCGGTTCTTTTCATTTTTTTCTCGATGGAGATTATACATTGGTATCCTCCTTGAACTCTGTGAGTTTCTTTGTTTTGTTCTTGGCACACAATTTTTTTTTTCTCGTGTTATTCCTTTTTTTTCTTTTTCAGACATCTTTTCACGCCGTTTTGGTAGTTTCGCCAGTCTTTTTGTGGGAGTTCCATCTCCACCTCGGCATTTTCGCCAACATCTTTTTGGAAGTTTCGTCTCCACCTTGGCAGTTTTGCCAGTTTCTTTGTAGGAGTTTCGTCTCCACCTCGACATTTGCCAATCTCTCTGTGGGAGTTTTGTCTCTACATCGTTATGGCAGTTTCGTCAGTCTTTTTGTGGCAGTTCCGTCTGCATTCTTTTGACAGTTTCGCCAATCTCTTTGCACTCGGCAGCTCCATTTACACCCCGTTCCGTCAGTTCCATCTGCACCCCGTTTCGGCAATTCCTTATGCACCCCGTTCCTACAGTTTTTTCGACATGTTCGTCAATTTATTTTTTTTTTTAGGGGGATGTTTGAATATATTAGAATCAATTAGTATCAATTATCATATTTGAGTTTATTAGTTTAATATTATTCATAATTATAGAATATTATGTTATTATTATTCTGATTCTCTATTCACGTATAAATATGTTAGTTTATTATGCTATGCAATATACAACTCTTATACAATTATAATACATAATATTTTTTTTATTGTGTGTTATCTCTCTCACTTTTTAACAATTAGTATATTGAATCTAAAAAACAATTAGAAATTATTACACTCCGTAGAGTATGAAAATTATTCTAAAATGACAATTATCTAATAAAAAATATATCAATTATTTATATACCAATTATATATTGTAATGGTAGCTAAATGAAAGCAATTGTGTTCATATGATGCTATTTTTCAAGAACATATAATATATTTTGAAATTATTTTTAAGATTATTGAAAACAAATTTTGATAATTTGAAGTGCAATTTTAAATGTATTATGTCTTAAACTTTTTTTAAAAACAATAAAATGCAACTTCATAAGCACGTATGAAGATAAATATAAGTATAGTAATTATATATAAAAATATTCAAAGGATACAGAAAAATAG
>JASCZI010000954.1:7491-19816 GCA_036250425.1 Stylosanthes scabra | reverse complement strand
CATGCTGACAGAGAGTACTGCCAGATTGTCACTGGACCCAATATGGGGGGAAAAAGTTGCTATGTTCGCCAGGTGGCACTGATTGCTATAATGGCTCAGGTAGAATAGAATAAATTGGTATACTGCTTTTTTTTTTTTTTTCATTTGTTGTCGTTGATGCATCAGTTGAATGCATTATCTTGGATGTCTTGCTCTCCAAATATTTTGGTTTCTACTTTTCATCTATGGAAATTGTGCAACAGATGATATGCTTTACTTTGTTAATGAAAAGGGAAATTCTCCTTTTTGGGAAAGATTCTATATCACTCTGTCGTGAAATATATAACTGTACTGCTTTTCTTTGACAACTAGTCCCTTACAGCTGTTGCTCTATTGAAACATGCCCTGATCTCTCTAGGTTGGTTCCTTTGTACCAGCATCATCAGCAAAACTGCATGTACTGGATAGGATCTACACTCGGATGGGCGCTTCTGACAGTATTCAGCTAGGGAGAAGCACCTTCCTAGAAGAACTGTGTGAGACTTCAAATATGCTTCATAACTGCACAGAAAATTCACTGGTTATCATTGATGAGCTTGGGAGGGGTACAAGTACACATGATGGTATGGCCATTGCTTATGCGACATTGCATTATCTTCTGAAGCAAAAACGAAGCATGGTCCTCTTTGTCACTCATTACCCGAAGATTGCAGACCTCATAACCGAATTTCCTGGCTCTGTGGGAGCATATCATGTGTCACATCTGACCTCACATAATGATACAAGTGAAAATAAAAACTCCAGTCTTGATAATATAACTTATCTATACAAACTTGTACCTGGTGTTTCAGAGAGAAGTTTTGGATTTAAGGTGGCTCAGCTAGCACAGGTAAATTCCAACATAGAGTAGTTGAATATTTTTGTTTGAGTTAGTTCAGTTATTATTGCTAATTTGTTGACAATGATTAGGACTAGACGATTACCCTGGCATCTTGGTTTGTCCACTGAGTTTTTCTAATGATCAAATTTTTCAATTGGACAATCGTTATCATCATGCTTTTCAGTTACCCCCACATTGCATTACTCGAGGCATTTTCATGGCTTCCAAATTGGAAGAGCTAGTGAACAATAGAGTACATAGTAGATCGGTGAAGGAGCTGTTGTTGGATGCACTAGTGATTGGTCAAGAACAGGAACCACATCAAGAGTTTGGTAGTGCTTACAAGGAATTCTATTCAAACTTAAAAGCTGCAATTCTAGATGATGACCATGCAAAAAGCTTTCAGCTTCTGGATCATACCAGAAACCTTGCAAAGAAGTTAATTGGCAGGTAAAATATGCATTTTCCTTTTTCCTTTCCATATTTTATTTTATTTAAACAGAAACACACGTAAATTAGACCTTTGAACTCATGATCCTTTTTTCTTTTTTTGCCTCTCTTCGCAGACACTAATTAACAGATACATCATACATGCAGAAGCAGGATCCAGAAGGCTCCAATTGTTGTATATAACAATTCACACACAAATTTGTGCACTTTCATTTGAGTTAGGCCTTCCCATTTTTGCTTATTTACCTGCACTGCCTTGTGCATATTACATGGATTTACTCATAACTCATTTGCGCCATTTAAGTTAAAGCTTTAGTGTTGATTTGATATCTTGGTGTTATTATTATTATGGTATGATTTATTGATTTTGTGTAGCTATAAATAAACTCTGCAAGGATAGTAGTCCTTAATCCAAAAAGCGGCTTGATTTTGTATTAAAGGAAATATATAAGCCACTAATTAAAATAGTCATACATTATCTCATGAAATTAATCATCAAAAGATTGTTCTATTATTATTAAGAGATTAATATATAAGAAATAATAGATATAATTGTATAAATCACAAAAAAAATGTAAAATAATAAAATTTGATGAAAGAAGGAAACTAAAAATAGTCTCAAGTTTTTATAAACCCAATCATGAATTGTAAAAAAATAAAAAAAACCATGAATGAGCTTCATAGGTTCTCCCTTAAATATTAAATATTAAAAAGCCAAGTTTTGAAGTGGCGGAGATGGTTGATAACGAAAGAGGGATCTTTGTGTAATCAGAGCTTCGTTGAGATGATCATTTCTGACGGGTTTTTGGAGGCTGCAGCACCTTACTCACTCACTCCTTCCGACGCACATAAATTCTCCCCATTCTGAAGAACAACCGCATCAAAGGTTTGGGGCTTTATATTTATGCATACAAAATCATCGCAATAACAAAATTGATTTCAATCCAATATCCTTTTACTCTTTACCCCTTTAACTAATTCTGCCTTTTCATCAAAATTCATCTTTTACTGCCCTCCCATATTCATATTATGAACTGCTTCCATTGCTTCGGATGCAACTATGCTTACTTGTAAAGAACATGTTACATATACTTTACTCGTCGCTCTGAATTTGTTTTTCCTTTGCTAAATTAGCTTTGGTTTACAACCCTGAATTTGGAACTTGTCTTGAATTTTCACAAGTGCATTGTGATAGCTAAGCTTTGCCCTTTTTCCATTTCTGCAATAGTTCTTATAAAGTGGAAATTATAACATTTGTGTTCATTATAATTCTCAGGTTTGTTTCTGCATGTAGTATGTGAACAAGTATCAAAGTATAATGGCAAATAAGTTCAGCAACAGCTTGAATGACATTAATGAAAGATCAGAGAAGGAATCATGCATTGAGAAATCGGACAAACACATTGTTCAGAGTCCTTTGGACAGAGTTGGCAACTCAAGGGCTCAATTTGAAGACCTCCCAGAAGAAGATCCTGAGGAGGAATTGTGTGAGGAGCCAGAGGAAGATCCAGAGGAGGAATCAGCTGAGGAAGATGTACAGGAGGAAGATCCCGAGGAGGAATCAGCTGAGGAACTAGAGGAAGATCCAGATGAGGAATCAGCTGAAGAAGATCCAGAGGAGGAATTAGCCGAGGAACTGGAGGAAAATCCAGAGGAGGAATCTGCTGAGGAAGATCCAGAGGAGGAATTAGCCGAGGAACTGGAGGAAGATCCAGAGGAGGAATCTGCTGAGGAAGATCCAGAGGAGGAATTAGTTGAGGAAGTAGAGGAAGATGTACAGGAGGAACCAGCCAAGGAACAGGAGGAAGATCCCCTGGAGGAATCAGCTGAGGAATTGGAGGAAGATATACAGGAAGAATCAACTGAGGAACTAGAGGAAGATCCAGAGGAAGAACCATCTGAGGAACTAGAGGAAGATCCTGAAGAGGATCCAGTAGCAAACATCAAGTGGGAGGGTGCATCATATAATGAAGTTCCATCATTATCTAAGGCATCGTATCAATCACAGGAGAAATGCAAGCAGGACGAGATGCAAAGCCAAAATTTAGAACCAGAAGCTTCACGACTTGAACTCAGTAATGATGAGTCGATTTCTGTAGCAACCACTGATAAAGTTGGTTCCAAAGAAGAAGTTTCAGGAAGGTCTGCTAAACAAAGGCGCAGTAGATGGGAACCACAACCTTGTGGAGATGGAATGAATGATGATCAAACTTGCAAAAGGAGGAAAACCAGGTGGTCTAGTGAAGAAACTCAAATGAAAATGCTGGGTCCACTTCAGCTACGTAACTTAACTGTGAATTTTGCTACTACATCTGATAAGAATCCACAAATTCAGGGACTGAAAGTTGAGCTCTTGGAGATTACCAAAAAGAGCAAGCCCCCAAAGCTCTTCAAAAAGCTTTACATACCAGTGAAAGAATATCCAGAGTACAATTTCATTGGGCTTATTATTGGTCCTCGTGGAAACACACAGAAGAAGATGGAAAAAGAATCTGGGGCTACGATCCTTCTAAGAGGTAAAGGCTCCACAAAAGCAAGTAGCAAATGTGACTCTGAGAAAGAAGATTTACATGTTTTAATAGAAGCTGACAACCAAAAATCACTGGATGCAGCAGTTGGCATGGTTGAAAAACTGTTAGTTCCAGTTGAAGAAGAACGAAATGAGCACAAGCGTGAACAATTGAAGGAGCTGGCTCAACTGAAAGCAACACGGAGAGATGAAAATGTGTGCAGTGTGTGTGGTGATAAGGGACACAGACAATATGCATGCCCTAACCTTGAATCAACTTTTAAATTCGATTTATTTGACACTGGTTTTAGCAGCAGCCTTTCAACTGGATCAAGTCTTAATTCAGTGCAGAATAGACAAACAAGGCGAGGAAGGGAAATAAACGACAAAGTCCTCTATGTTGGCTATCTGCCTCAGTCAATTGATGATAATAGATTGACTGAGCTGTTCTCCCCATTTGGTAAGATCACTGAAGCAAACATTGTTAAGGATCGAACCACTGGCATTAGTAAAGGTTACGGCTTTGTCAAATTTGAAGATTCCCAAGATGCAGCTTCAGCTATAACACATCTAAATGGTTTCAAAATTGAAGGGAAGTTTTTGAAAGTGAATATAGCCGGACTGCAGGCAAATTATGGAACCCCAAGTCTAAACCCCATTCCCCAGATCCCAGTGCCTGCAACTGTATCCACAAATGTCACACGCCAAATAAATCATTCTGATCCATTACATTTCATGCTGCCAGAATACCAGTCTTCATTTCATGACACCAGTGGCTCAAATATGTTTCCATGTAATATCAACTCTGAGCATGGTGATCCTATGAAGGCAAATGATTTGCCCTTTACTCCTCCAGGAAACACTTTGATCTCTCCCCATCTCAGTTATTCTGGCAGCTTTTCAGATCAAAGAATGTTCTATGTTCTCATCAAAAATTCGACAGCACATTTTCCTGGTGATCATGGTAATTTCAGTCCTTTCTTATGATACCAACGTTTAAAAGAGCTACAGTTTCCAATGCTTATCATGGACAAGAGGAAGATATTAATCTTACAATTGCACAAATTCACTTGAAAGGGGGTAAAGATTGTTTGGAATAACTAGGATTACCATAATTCAATCTATCACGTCTAAATAATCTAATCTTTCATTATTATTATTATTTAATTAAAGAATTAATAGATTTATCACTATAATAAAGATTATAATTTTGAATGATAAATATTTTATAATTTACTCTAAACTATTCTTGTTTGTAGAATTATTAAAAAGGATAATAATAATCCAAATAAATTAATTTATCAATACATATACAATGGTTTTCATTAGATGAAGAATTGAAGATTAATAATTAGAATTATCACATATTTATCGATAGAATATTCTATTATCATGAGTTATAATCTAATTTATAAGGTTTAAGAAAAAATTAAATAAAAAAAAATAAGCACCTCCACGTATACAAATTACACAAATCTAATTTTGGGTGAAAAATTTTGATCGCAAAGAGTTGATAGTAAGATTATATTGGTGTGGATTCACGTATGACGTATCCTTCCTACATTCAAAGAAAAAAAATCTTAAACACAATTTACTTTGGTGTTATAAAGCCATAGTTATGCTTCAGAGTTTGTCGTTCTCTAGTTACTTTTTGTGGTTAGAAGACCTTTTTGAAGTGTTGAATTGATAAGGCTGTAACTAGATACAAATGTTAGTAGGTAAAGTGGAAAAACAAATCAAATCCAATGACTAACATGTTTCAGCCACCTACCTACTTATAACTTACCTACCTAGCTTGGTTCCTCACTTCTCACGTGAGAGAGTGAGAGAGGGACACAACAGTCAAATTAACCTAAACAAACATGTCAGTAAATACTAAATAGTAACAAAAAAAGCGAAGCCTGTTTCCGTAAATTTCATGCACCCCTTGTAATTGGGATTTTCTATTTTGCAAATCTTCCTCTTCCATGTTCCATGTTTCAATAATATAAATTAAGAAATACAAATAGTGAAAAATATATATAAGAAAAATTACAAAAGTCCCCCAAAGAAGAGAGAAAAAAAGATGGACAGCTCAAAGGCTTTGTACTTGTTGATCCTCAACACTGCTACTCAACAGGGACGACGACGGCAATCTCATCACCATCGCACACTGCTTATGGTATGTACTCCTCTCTCCTCTCTTTTCATATCTCCCTTCACTCATCTCAAATTCCAGATCTCCATCCATCTCTCGTTTTGTTTGCCTTTCGAATTCTGGATTTCTTGGATTCGCTTAATTGCTCATGGTCTTATGGACTTGTTCTGTTTTGGATTTCCAACTTTTGAGATCTGGTGCAGAGAATCTCATTTGAATGTGCCACTTGGTCTCAATTCTTCTTTTCTCACTCGTTTTACCATTTTTATTGACCCTCTCCCACTTCTCTTTTGTTTTTATTAGCTTTCTACTGCTTAAGTTCCAATTCCCTCTGATCCCGATTTCACTCTTGAGTCAAGGATCTATTTTAATCAGGGGTGAATTTCGATACAACTTGATTGTGTTTACTCAACATATTATTATAGAAATCATCAATTATCTAACTAGTATCACTTCTCTTAATTTCTTCAATGATAACAACCAAACTTGTCTTTCTCCATACTTGTGATTTGCTAATTGCAATTGTAGATAGAGTAGCTCTTAGGACTTGAGACTATAATAACAAAGCACTTTTTGGATTAAATCCTCCTTTGTGTAAATGAATTGTTAGTTCCTTCGTATGATTCTTAGGAAATGGAATCTACATCTTTCTTAGGTAGCTATGAATATTATCCTCTGTTATCTCTGAATATTTGTGATATTCAAGGTAGCTATTAACTATGATTGAGATTTTTCATAGGATTGAGAGCGGGATGGAAACTCAAAAAATGTTGAGTCATAACATGGATCATAAGATCCTCCACAATGACATTTTCATGAATATATATATGCCATGCAACTTAACACAAATGCACAAATAAATCACAATTAACCTAATTAAACTTAAGATGCATAAATAACATCTGAGCTGTGCCCATGAAGAGGGTGCTACGTATCTCAGAAAAAGGCATATCCTCACGGCTACACCTTAGACTTCCCTTGTGCCACCTTCAATACACTGCCGAAGACAACCAAATATTTGACAATGTGTTGATGCTGTTAATTGCTATCCCAATCTGTTTATTTATGAATATTTATATTTTTGTGTTAGATCTTCTCCTATATACTTTTTCAATCCAGTGGTTTGTACTAATTGTTGGTTTTTAAATTGGTTTCTTTGTAGATTGAAATTCAGTAAGAATCTTAGAAAGTTGTCATAATGGAAGACGGTGATTGTAACATAAGGAGATGGGAGGATCTGGACATAGATATTTTGGTGAAAATTTTTCAGCTGCTGGACATCTTTGAGTTAACAGCTGGCATAGCTCATGTTTGTAGTGCGTGGCGCATGGCTTGCTGTGATCCACTTCTTTGGAAGACACTTGATTTGTCAATGTTAAAATCTAATTTCATCAAGATTCCACTAGAGCCATTTGTTTATGTTGATGGACGATCTGACAGGAAATTAACCCGTTTATTGAAGATTTCCTTGAATCTTAGCAGGCAGAGTATAATGACTTTGATCTTTCACTTCAACTTGTACGTGAGTGATGAACAGTTGACATACACTGCTGAAAGGTAGTTTCAACATTCTAAATCAAGTGCTACCAAAACTTATAGGATACTTTACTTGCATTCCCAGTAGTTAACTGTATTGTTTCCTTTTGCAGGTGCCCAAAACTCCGACGACTTGTTCTCCCAGCATGGAACAGAATTAAGAAAACAGGAATGTGCAAGGCCATTCGTGGCTGGAAAGACCTCGAGTCTTTGACAATGCCTAGCATAGCGAATCCGCCATATCTTCTGGATGAAATCTCAAATCACTGCAAGAACTTCAGTGAACTCAAGATCATGGGGCCATGCGACATTTACTTTGCTTCGTCTCTTGCCGCGTTTCTTCCGAAATTGAAAGTGTTGAGCCTCCGATGTTCAATGCTGTATAAGGATGTTCTCATTGTCATCCTAGATAGCCTGCAACATTTAGAAGTGCTGAATATATCACATTGCATCTTGATGGAAGCTGTTCCACCTCCTCAACATAAAAGAGTTGTCAAAGAAATTGATCAGAATATTCGTCAGAAGGCTTCTCGGTTGCGTGAATTCATCACATGCATGGACGACGAGTGCATCATGTGCGATCGTACAAGAACTGATGAAGGGCTGGTTAGGTGGTACAAATACGAGGAAGGGCTGTGGAAAGCAGATGAGGTCAGGTCCCTTGCACTCTAAGGCAGACTCAAAAATGATATGTTAATATAGTGAGTGATACAGTTGTTACAGATGTCTGTAACATTTTTGTTGTTTAGTATTCTGCTGCCTTAGTTGTAGGTCGAAATAAACAAAAGTTGAATTGATAAAATGAAATGTGGTGATGCCCTCTAGAAGATGTTAGTTGGATCTTGTAAGTGTACATAGGAATAATTGATGTTCATTGCTCTAAAATCTAAATGTAACTCACGTTGTTCACTACTATATATATATGGAATTATGGATTGCATGCTGTTAGCAATGAGTAATATTATAGTGGACAGAATCTGTTTGCCACTCTTGCTTCTCTTGCTTAATTTAGTATAAGTGGAATCAAATATTTTAAGAATGTATTCAATAAATCTCTATATATTATACATTATAGATTATTTTAAATTTGATGGAATCGGAAGTAGCAAAGAAACAGTGAGTCCTCTGAGGAATATTAGAGAAGTGACGTAATGGACGTTGGTGGTATAGATGAATGATGGAGGCCTTCCTAATTCCTACTTCCCCGATGGTACAGTTATCAGCATTGGATTTGGAAAGCAGATGAAGTTGCCTCTCTTGCACTTTGACTCTCACACACGCACACAGCAGAACTTGTAAAAAGTAACTTTGCTATTGTCTTAGTCCTCTTTTATTTATTTTTCTGGTATTAAGACGGGACCAAGGGCCTAATTTGTTTTGTATATTTTATCAACAGTCCACTCGGCTACACAATGCAAAAGGAAAAAAACAACACAACGTTTGGTGTTTGATTATGACATAAAATTAATTAGAGTAATTTTTCCACATGAATTAAACACCAGAAAGTAATTAAAGAAAAATAAAAATGTTTAATTAAAAAAATAAATCTTTCGATTATTTTACACAATTATTATTTGCAGAAATGAAAAGTTGAAAAGTGGAATCCCCGAAGGGCAAAAGATAAGGTAATATTTTCATCATTTTTTATTATAAAATCGCAAAAAAATAAAAAGTAGTCATTAGAATTCAGAAGATAGAGAGAGAAAGAGAAGCAGCAGCCGCCAATGGCCATGGAAGTGCAGCAAGTATGGCAGACGGTGAAGGAAGCCTCGTGGCCTACACGGGCCTAGCTCCATGCCGCATAATTTGTGCAAATTCACAATCAGTGAGTTACTGTCCCTCACTTGGTCTTCTTTCTGGCACTATACAAAGGATGACTTGTAGAGCAAGGATACTCCGGTAATAGACTTGTTTGGTTTCAGTTTCCTGCAATACTAAAATAGAGTGAGACATGGACATTCAGAATAAAATTTTATTGTAACCTTGTCTACCAGTGCCTTTGTCAAGTAAACTACCTTACTAAATTGAGAGTTTGATTCGGTCAATTGAAATTGCGTGTGGATTTGTCCGTGGAATATAATGAATTCAATTAGTAGAAAAATTTGTCATCAGTTTTATTTTCCATCCCTAAATCAGCATTTGTTTTAACGAAGCAGCTTGATGGTACCGTATTAGATTTAACACTACTTAGGAATCTATTAAATATATAAAAATCACTTATACGTAAGATCTTTGTAAATACTATCTATCTATGCCATCTCGTTTTCTTATTTAGTACGCATTGAAACTTGTAAAGCAGTCATGGAATTTAAACCTTTCTTACATTGATTGTTTGGCATGATAAACTGGATTGCAGGCTGCATTGTTTTAATCCTAAGGTAGGCACAGTTGAATTGACTTGTATTTTAAAATGGAGTTATTCCATATAGGATAGTTAATGGGTTGGCATAATTTCCAGTTCATTATTGCTGATTGCTTAGTCTGAAAACAAGCTTGTGAAATCAATTGACTTGACGCCTACTTTTCAAATAAAATTCTCACACACAAAAATTTATTTCTCAAGTGAAACATTTAGGAAGATTATACTTATATCGTTATCAAATTGATAAAATAATGGTGAGTTGCATATTATGAAATATTGTTTTATTATATATTAACACGCACACAATCCATCTAAGTGTTTGGTAATTAACTATAATAATTTCTTCTATCTCTTATTACTTAGGTAGCCAGTTGTCTGTTTTGAGCAAAGTCAACTTTTGACACTTGGCATACGTGGGTGAGTCTCATAATGTGCTTAATTAGCAACAAATCATCTTTGAAATTAAAGCTATTTTATTAATGATTATATAAGATTAAGATATATGTTTATGTATTGCTTAATTATTAGTGTAGAGTCGCCAGCTTGATTGATTGCCTTAGGCTTCATTCAAGTCTTCCATCCTAGAAGCAATATATAATATATTTCTGTAGTCTCCTTCAAGCCAGGGTTATGATGGGAGTTCCAAGACGTTCAACTTCAACCCTTTTTCTGCTTCTCATATTTGTTCTCTCTATATTGTTGCAAGGATCAGCCTCTCGTTTAATCAATCATCATCATCTTGATTGGAAAAGGGGAGCAGAAGAGAGAAAGCATTCCTCCATGTTTATGCGAAGTTATTCTGCTATTCTTTCCTCTTTGAATTCTAATTCCAAGAACAAGAAGCAAATTCATGCGGTTTCACACCGGCTAGTTCCTTCAGGACCAAACCGTCTTCATAATTGATCCTCCTCCTCCTGGATGCCTTATACATACATAAATAAACAGTTAGTCATCTTTATCAATGTTATTATTGTTTCCTTTTTAGTTTTTGAGGGTACTCATATTTAATATATATAGGTTAAGGTGAAGTTGGTTACAGACTGCGGATAATAGATAGGTAGAAAAAAGAAATAATGCTTCATATGTGTCTCCTATCATGTGATCATATGATATTTCAATTTTTCCCCTAGCAAGAATATGTATGATACAGTATGTATGTATATTCTTAATTCTTATATATATATATGTTCGCTCATATGAATACTATAGTTTGATCAGTGACTACATAATTTTACATCCTAAAAATTCATCACTTCTAAGAGAGATTTTGTTTAATCGTCAAGTAAGAGAGAAGATGAGAAAGTGCAAAATATGTTGCATGATTTGATGGATTCCCTAGGAATCATAAAGGAAGATAGCTAATTAGCATGGGAATTAGTATTAGTAATAATATTTATCGAAATCATCAGAATGTTGCATTTGAATGTTGACCAAACAGACGTACAGTTTTTAGGGAATTGAATATATAGGAATCAAAGTGCAACAGGATGGAGTCAGGAGTCGCATGTAATTTTTGCGATGATTGTTTAATAACCACAATATTGACTTTTTAAGCAACATATATATAAGGTAGCATTTGATTAGAGGACTGAGACTTAATATTATATTTATTGAATGGGAACTTGAATTAAAATTTTAATTTTAATTTTTAAAATTTTAGTATTTTTAGTATCTTCAGTTCGGAGGAATTGGAGACTGAGACTGAAATTCTAATAACTTTTTTTTATTTAAATATTCTCACTCAATATTAAAGTTTCTAATATTAATCTTTGTTTTTTCATTATTGATTTAATTCAATTTCTATTTTTTAGTCTCTGTCTCATAATAAATTTTAAACCAAACACAATAAAAAATTTAATTCAGTCTCACTCTCAAATTCAGTATCTCAGTCTCAATCTCAATCTCAATTTCTTAGTCTCGGTGTCTCTCCCAAACACTACCTAAATAATTCCTCCAATAAATTAATAGTGATGCAAGCATTCAATTGGACAATATTGATATATAAAGTGTTTTTTTTTTTTTTTTTACATTTGTGGACAGACCTTATGTGTCATAAGTTTATCAACTACAGGCTCTATAATAAAATTCTTTTGACAAGCCCAATATTCTTCTGTTTTGGAAAATGGTTAGATTTATCAAATAAAACCAAAATGATATTCTATAGGGTTAATAAAATCAAATCAAAAGACCCAGACCAAGCCCAAACAAAACAATGACCCAGACTCCAAAAAAAGGGGGTAGTCCAAGGACACGCTATCACACGCCATGTTTTTAAAGTTTTAAGTTTTAACCCTGTAAACAATAAACCAATACTCTTAGGCAATATTTTAACTAACTAATTCTCTAATTTTATATAAATAATAAACATAAACAATTAAATAAAACTCTGGGTGTGGGAGCTCCATGTATATTAAATCAAGTAAGATGGCAATATGGCATGCATACATGGTCTCCGTCAGTACTATCGGATAA
>JASCZI010000948.1:0-23289 GCA_036250425.1 Stylosanthes scabra | reverse complement strand
GGAGCTAGAGAAAAGCTATAGAGAGCAAGAGAGAGGATTTCTTATTGATTTCTGAATATGAAAAACTAATGAAATCATAGCCCTATTTATAGTTTTGAAGTTTTACAGGTTACTATTTGGAATATTATATTATTTTAATTACTATGCACTATTCATTATTATATTATTATAATTACTATTTACCTGATATTTTGATTATTATATTATTTTAGTTACTATTCACCTGATATTTTAATTATTATATTATTATTATTATTATTTTTTTTTTGTTGAAATATTATTACATCAGAATATATTATGTGTATCATTTTAACATGGTATTGGCATAAAAAAAAATTAATTTCATAAACTAATTCACACATATAATATTACCTTATCTTAGTAACTAAAAGATAACAAAATAAATTAAAGTTTAGACAATTATTTTAGGATGTTACACCGCGCATGCAACCAATCAATGTTCAAAGGGCGATGGGGATAGTTCTGCACCCCGCCGAACTGTGGTATCACCCTATCAACCTGGTGCCACTCAATAGTGCCAAAGTAGATAAGGGTGCAAACAGAAGCCCACAATCTCCTGTTCTCTTCCCGCCAGATATCTCGATCGGCTATGTATGCCACCTCTTGTGTCATGTAAGGACGACACACAAACTGCAAAGTGAATAAAGGATGTTAGTCACAAATAAGAAAATGTGAATTCAACATGAAGATCCTAGTAACAATAAACCAACCGTACATCGCGGTGCGTCAGCCGATCAATCCTGGTCCGGTACTGGAGTACCCTCGGATCCTTCTCATCCGATGTGGGCAAATACCGTTCCCTCCCACCTGA
Organism: Stylosanthes scabra; assembly: GCA_036250425.1. Classification (NCBI taxonomy): domain Eukaryota; kingdom Viridiplantae; phylum Streptophyta; class Magnoliopsida; order Fabales; family Fabaceae; genus Stylosanthes; species Stylosanthes scabra. The sequence continues at coordinate 22,457 of JASCZI010000948.1, read as the reverse complement.
AGATATTACAGTAAATTAGCAATAACCCATATCATATACGAATGTAAATTCAATACAACAAAAAAAATATTTTACCTGATAGCCAACGGCCATCTGAAATGATCGAAGCCATACGGTCTGAAGCTCGAAAACCGCCAGAATATCCAACTCTGTAGGAGCTGTAGTGGCCAAGTTGAACAAAAATCGTGGGAGTCATTAGCTGAATTTGTAAACAGTTGTGGGGTCCAGTGTTTCTGTAAACCTTTGCAATCTCCCACGGATCCTATAGAAAATGTGAATTGGTGCAATCCGATTATATTCTTCTTATTAGTGTAAATGAATAATATACGAAGGACATTGGTTTAAATAAGTATCTTGGCAAAAAAAATAAAATAAAATAAAGAACTTACATGAGATAGAATGAGGTAATTTGAAAAGGAGTCTATTAGCAAAAGAAAAGCACCGTGCATGAGTCATTGAATTAGAATGCTAGAAGCCATAAATGATTTTTTATTAAAAAATGAAGGAAGAGAATAAACATATTTAAAATTTAAAATTATTTATGAATAGAAAACTTAAAAATATTAAAATTCAAAAAATACGAGAATCAGTTACAAATTGTAAGTATGCAACACTTCGGACCCACCACAAGAAAACGTGGACAATTGAAAAAGTTTTATTTATATATTATTAATTTAAAATCTGTGTTACATACAGATATATCTCCTAAAAATTAGCATAATAAACAATTAAAAATTAAAATAAATTGGATAAAGAAAATTATGGCTGAGTTATTGATTTGTTTTTATGTACACATAGACTTAGTCTTAATTTAAATACTCAGAATGTAAAGAATTTATATAATTATTTAATTAGATTAATATATTTATATAACTTTAAAATTAATTATTTTTATTGATGTGTCAATATATAATTAATTATTTATTTAAATTTTTTTATGTTCACATATATGAAAACTAAATTCATCAAAGAATGTATAGAAAAATTTTAAAATTTCTACTAATAGTGATCTTAATTTTGGTTAAATTCTCTCTCTCTCTATATATTTTAAATTAATAATCTTAACATGTATTATATGATTCATGTTAATTAATTTTTAAATTAAAGTAATTCCTTATTAGTAGTATTGGATAAAGATTTTCTACAATTTTTAAATTGGTAAAATTATAAAGTAATACTTTAATTAATAATTCTATGTGAATATGTGGTGTTACTTAGTCAAGTTATTTATTTTTATGCTAAATAGAAGACTATTTCAATGTCAAATAGAACTTTGTTTATGTGTAATTTTTTATGTTATTTGACACTAAAATAATATTTTATTTAGTATAAAAATAAATTACATGATTGAATTTGGTTAGCCAAAACCACTTATTTAAATAACATATCCTCATTTAATTATCATTAATATTGTAATTTTTATTATTTATGAGTTTCATTTTAATTTAAAGGTGATTAAAGTACTATTTACCTTCTAAAATGGTTAAAAATAAAAAAGTCTGAACAAGTAGCATTAGTTAAGTAATCACAATGCTTTCTTTAATCTATTATCCTTGCCTCTTCTTGAGCTTCGTGCCCCTTATTTTATTGTTTTAGTAGTTTAGTACACCAATTTTTATTTATAATATTAAACAGTTAAAGAAAAATAAATTATCAACAATTGGCAAGCAAGGAATTAGAACATATTTTTTTTAATATTTACATAGAAGGCAACCAAGGTACAAAATGTATAACTCAGCCGAGTTTGAATCCAAATCTAAGATTTCATTTTTGAGAAAAATAGTTAGAATTCTTATGGATGATGACTATGCTGTCATATTTAATTTTTGTGTATTTTTTTCTTTAAGCTCCCATTTTGTTTCGATATAAAAGCAAATAAATAAATAGTTGCACAGATTTTATTTTTCAATCATGCTAGGTATCAACTAGAGGTAAAAATCAAATAAAATAAAAGAAGCACAATTCATAAAATATGAAACCCAAACAAATAATAGTACTTTAGATTTGTTGGTTAATATTGGTTATCATAAAATATTAGTATTTAACTCTTTTTTTATTTTTTACATATTAAATTATTTTAACATATGCCAACTAACTCAATTAGTGCAACACTAATTATTAAAATTTTCCTTCCCCAATATTATACCTCTTGTAAGATACAAACTTGTGCAATACAGCTTACCTTCAACAATAATTTGAAGATCTTTAATACAACAGTGTCTTAGGTTGTTAAGTTATTTAATTTAGAAATTACTGTTTGATTAGAGTTTAACCCCCTCATGTATAATATAAATTAACCCCCTTAGTTTACTAGAAAACTTTTTTTTTTCAAAAAAAAAAAAACTTAAATTTAAATTTGTACCTTGATATTTTTGTTTGTGGCATATGAAAGAGGAAACAATAATGCAGATAATGTAATTATTATAAAGAGAAAAAGGGGGAAAAGGAACAAAAGGGACAGTGTGTGTTGTTGTTGTTAGAAAAAAACTAAGATATATATGGCAGTGGCAGAAGCAAGTGCAAGTGATTCGAGGGAACAAAGGGGGTGACAGAACACACAGAATGAATGAATGAGTGAATTGAAGGGATAATAATGCACAGTGAATGAACACACAAACATGCAAATTAGAACAAGAGTTTGAGTTTGTTGAGTCATGAGTGGCCACTTTCTACATACCAAAATTTGGAGCCAACTTTGCACATTTGCACATCAACAACCCTTTTTTTTTTCTCCCTTCCTAAAAGTAACCTTCACCAGCCTTCTTGATTTTTAAATTGTATATTTTATTTAAGATTTGAGAATTTATTGTTTTTATTATATGATACGATTGAAAAATATTAAATTCATTTTACCTTAAATATAGTAAAATTAATATAATTTTATTACAGTCAGTATTTAGTTAAGTCTAAAAGTCATAAATAATAAATAATTTTTACATTTTCATAAGTTTCTCATTCTGATCAAAATTCTAATATCTCTTAAACTGCTATTGACTTGAATGCGAGAGTCTCTTGCAGGTATCCCTCTATGAGTATGACGACGATTCGAGCAAGAAAATCTGCAGCAGCCTCATGTGTCCTGATCCTACAAATTCACATTCTACTAAAGACAGCTTTGTTTCATGTGTAATTTGCAATTAGAAAAAAATGTTGGCATTAAAAAATAGTTTTCACAACCATCCACATATTCATCAATGCTCAAGAAAGATTTCAAGGGAATCAATACATTCTGTTTCACATTTAGCATTTTGGATTAAGTGTCTCGGACACAAAATTTATATAATTAGATATTAATGAACCAACCTATAAACATAGAATAAAGTAATAAATAATATCATATTCTTACAATTGTGTGAATTGTTTTATTTATCTTCTAAATCTCATTGTCATTTGCTACTAATTTAGACATATCTGGTTATAAGCTCAAGGAGATCGATTCTTAAAAGAACGTATGACTTTGATGTAGTGATGCATGTGAAGTTGTAGAAAAGTGAAGAAAAAGATGAACTTTTATTTATTTATTTATTTATTTTTATGCAACTTGTATGTGTTGTTGGGATACTAGTACCAATTATCCCTCATGATTTTGCACCAATTCATTATTCTCCCTTTGCTTGTTTTGGAAATTAAAAAATTAATTGAAAATCCACATCGATTGAGAAAAAAGTGTTCATTAAAATAAGTCCTCATAATGATGTATATAGAATAAAAATTGATGTGATGGGTACGCGTGAAATAATCTAATCTTAATCAAAGTCTTTGAGAGTGAAGGTTTCTTAGATTAGCAAGGAAGATAATATATATGTGACAACAAGCAAAAGCTTAATTAAATCAAATTATATGTAATTTTCAATTTGGCTCCTCGATTTTTAAATTTTGGCTCTCTTTTTTAGTGAAATTAATTTTTTGTGCCCAATGTATTTGTGTTTTGACCCCTTACAAAATTAACCTAGCTATCTTCTGTGACCATGTATTGTTCTTTTGATTTTATAAGAGAAAAAAAAGGGGGCAGCGGGGTGATGAATTAATGAGAAATAAATTATGAATAATGCTATTTGAATAAGTGATTTTGGTTAATCAAGTTCATTCAAGTGATTTATTTCTATGCTAAATAGAATATTATTTCGGTGTCAAATAGTATTAAAAAATTGTACATAAATAAAATTTTATTTGACATCGAAATAGTCTTCTATTTAGCATAAAAATAAGTGATTTGATTGGCAAAAATCACTTGTGAATTATTGATAAATTTTTATATATAGAAGTATAGAACAAATATTTTTTTTTGTATTCTTTTGGAATAATATAGAACAAACATTAATTAGGAAAATTGTATAGAAGTGCTAGATGGGCCTTGGCCCATAAGCCCAGTTCCTAAATATAACTGAAGGAGTGCAGTGGCCCAATTAAAGCTAAATTCTTTGCATTTACACCATTTAGCTATAACTCAAATAAATAATTAATCATCAAAGAAAAAGAAAAAAATCATGATTAGTAATTGATTTTGTCGCGTTGAAAAATATTTTGAAAAAAAAAGAAACCCCATGGTCGAAAACAAATAATTTGAATTGGTTGAGTGGTTAAATCTCTCATCCGCCAACTCAGTAGTTCTTAATGAGATAAATATCTAATTCGCAATAGATTAATTCTTAATATGATGAATTTAGAAATACTTTAAAGAAAAAAATCCTACTGAAAAGGAAAGTATTAATCATTTCTAAGGAGTAAATAAGTATGGTATACATACTTATTTACGTATATTAGATATAACTATAAACTTAGATGTTTTGTGTTTTTAGCTATATTATAATTAAAATCAACGGTTAAAAATATAGGAACATTTTATTTTTAATTATACTTAAAACACTTCTTGTTTTATTTATTTATTGTTATGATTTGTTATATATGGTTGTGTTTCAACTCTCAATTAGAGTTAGTAAAAAAAAAAAAAAAAACACTTTCAACTAGGGTTGACACGATGTTTTATTCGACTATTGTTTTTAAAGTAAGATGCTTTGTACATTTTCTTGAGCAGGGTTTGTACACATTCGATTTCTCAAAACGTGTATTTTCAAAACAAAACAAAAAAAATGTTTGGATTAAGAATCTAGAATCTAGTCTTTGTGTCAACTAAATAGGAATACAAAAAAATGCCAATTGGTTTATATTTATGTTTATTTATTCGTACATTATTGTTATTACTTTTATGACAATTGGTTTACTGATAATAAGTAGAATAATAAATGGTAAGTTTTAATTTTATTTTTTAAAACAGAAGTTGTGTAAACTATTTAAAAATTAAAAACAAATGATTAATCTAATTCATATATTATATATTCTCAAAATCTCATTAATTAGTTTATATATTAATCAATATCAAGTTATCACTTGTCACAAAAAGTTAAGCTAATAATATTATACTTTTAATATGTTTTCTTACTCTTTTTATTTCTTGTTTCATTATGTTAAATATTTTCTTTTAGAGTTTAACAAGTATCGAATTCAAGATATGCCAGTCATAAATTATGATACCACATATCAAGTTATTATTAGTCTTAAAAGTTTAAATAGACAGAAGGAAGTAACATAGATGATTAAATCTTTAATAATTAAATTATTAAAAAAACATTATTTCTTAATTAATTAATAAAAATTAATTTGAAATTGTGTATAGCATAATTTTTTTTTTTTTAAATTGGCAAAGGCAGAGGATATATCATTCAAGTGCGTGCCTCCATGTTAGGGTGCAAATATATATATATAGGAATAGGAGTACCATGCATCATGCATGATGCATCACAATCCTTTAATTTGTATGCCTAAAGCTAGGTTAGGTTTTGAGGTTGGTTCATTTCTTACAACAAATATGAAATCACAATCAATCTAATATATCTATCTATCCATCACATATGATTCAGTGTACTTGTTTAACATCAAATTGTAATTAACTTTTTCGCCTACTCATCTGAAAAAAATAAAAATAAAAAGTCTTGGCCATCCACTCTAGCTAGCTTAGCTAGTTGCTAATGATAAATTGAGATTTGTTTAGATTAAACTGCTCCCTAATTAAGTTGAGATTCTACAGTATTATAAGTTATTAATTAAGGTAAATGATATTTTTGTCTCTAATATTTATAATTTTTTAAAAATATTTCTAATATTTAATTCTATTTAATTTGTCCTTAACATTTTTTATTTTTGTTAAAACTGTTTTATCCCTAATATTTTAGACAAAATTAACATCTAGGAAAAGATTTTACTCATTTTAGACAAATAAAAACAAAATTAAATAAAATTAAATATTGAAAAATATTTTAAAAAGAATGATAGATATTTCAATTATTAGTATTCTAGATTTTTAATACTATTCATAATAATATTATACATTCCATTTTGAAATGGAAAATAATCTCTGATAGAATATGTTATGTTAATATTAGATAGAATAAGGAAAAATCTAAAAATTAGTTTAGAAGTATAAATACCTTAAATAATCGAATAGATAATAATATCTAATATATAAGAATAGTAGATAGTAATATTTGTGATTTTGTATCCTAATTTCATTTTTATTATTATAATATTATTATTTGATATTAAAGAGAAAAACATACTATATCCCCTCGGTTATATTATTTTGGGTTTTGATATAAAGAAAACTTACCATTTACAGAATTGGTTAATCAAATTTCTCAAATACTAGTCACCAAAAAACAAATTTCTGAAATACCCAATTTGCAAAAGATAATAATTTATACGAATAAAATCCGTCAAAAAAATTTACGCCAATAAATTTGTAAAATTGAAAGAAAAAAGACAAAAGAAAGCATAATTGAGGAAGGAAGGAGAGGGTGGCTTTACCGAGGGCAGGAAAGACAAAAAAGAAAAAAGAAAAGGGTAAAAAAGTGAACGGAGTGAGAAAGTGAAGACAACTCTCAACTATAGAAGAATATAATTATTTTAAAAAAAATTATTCGATATAAATCTAAATTAATATAGATATAAAATTTTTTTTTATAATATAGATTTATATCTTACATTTTAAAAAAATTAAAGTAATATATAAATATGGACCTCACATATTTTTTAATAAAACCTATATTTTTACCATTTATATTTATATCGTATAAATCATTTTATTTTAATAGAATAATTAAAATAATATAAAATTTAAATTAAATTAAGACTAATGATTAAGTAATAAAATTCACCTTAGTCTCAAATTACTACCTGTAGTCCTATACCATAGTTGCATAACTACAGATGTGATATTTTTTGAGACTAAAAAAAAAGACTAAACATATTATTAGAGATGCTCTTAATAATCAATTTTGATATATGAAATTCACTTATTTACTAAACAGTAAAAACAATTTTTATTTTAAAATTAGGGAATAGTAAGAAAAAAGTGATAGTGGAAGCCACCTAAAGTCTAGGGTTTAGGGTAGTAGTAGTAGGGTGTGTAAGTAGCAATAAGTGGTTTTATAATTAGTTTAATTTTGGTGTTGTAACAGTTTGAAAAGTGTTACGAATAGATTAGGGTGCACATGACAAGGTGGTTAATAATTATGCCTCGAGCCCTTCAAAAGTGGGACCCAAAACAAGAAGAAAGAGCATCAAATCAAATCAATCCATCAATCAAATCAAATAAATGCAAATGGTTGGCCTCCTCTTCTCTCTTCTCAATTCTCCCCCTTGTGTTATGTTATCTAGGTACTACCTTATTTTCCCTTTTTTTTTTTTTTCGCCCTTTTGTTAAAAGACTATTAGCAAATATCAAACTAAAAAAATTATATTTGATAAAATAATTAAAAAAAATTGAGAAGAATTATTCGGAATACTATTGTTAGTTATTACTAAATACTAGTAATATTGTTTCGACAATTTTTAGATTTTCTAATTAAATTATTTATTTTACATCAAATATTAAAATATTTTGATATTAAATAAAAATTTATTTTAATGTTAATTTTTTGAGTAATGTTATTTGAATAAATAGTTTTAGCTAATCAAGTTTAATTAAGTGATTTATTTCTATACTAAATAGACTATTATTTTAATGTCAAATAATATAAAAAATACACATAAATAAAATTTTATTAGACATTAAAATAGTCATCTATTTAACATAAAAAAAATAATTTAATTATACTTAATTGATAAAATCATTTATTTTCATATAATTATTGAATTTTTTTTTATTATTTCACATAAAATAATATTGTATTTATACATGGTTAAGTTTTTATTATGATTCCAGTATGACGCGCATTGTTGTTATTTTGTCGTTATTGTATTGAGTGGGTCCCACAAAATGAGACAAGCGGGCGGCGCGTGTGTTGGGTGTTACTGGCACTTCAACTTGCACTTGTCAACTCATGCTTCTAAAACCGGCAACCTTCATTTTTTTCAAACTTACAGTAAAATCTAACGCGCAAACTTCTATTTTATTTTAGATTTTAGATCGCATGCTATGTCAACATTTCTGAAAAATCACATATCATAAATAAATAATAATTTCATATTACATATAAAATTTGTTTTTTTTTTTTTTTTTTTACTGAAAAGATTTAGTAATCATTCAATAGAAAACATGGACATCTAGCAATGCTAGTAGTTACATGATTTGGAGCTTATTCTATCCACGTTGAAATTGGATTAATAAGGGCATTTGGTAAGTTCATGAACCACTTTATTACCTTTCCTTATAATATGGCTAAACCTAACATTTTTAAAATTTCAAAGTTTTATAACTTCTAAATTATCACTTTCTAAAATAACCTTCTTAAAGCAACACTCTTGATAAAATTCAAGCCATAAAAAGTGGCCAATGCTACTGGCCCATTCTTTTTGAAAGCCAAGCTCATGATATAAAATTTGTTAATACTTAGTTGCAATTCAATTAAATTTATGTCATCAAAAATAAAAATTAATTAGATCTATTAATTATTTATTAATTCTACATTAAATAGATATCCCAAATAACATAAATTAATTGACCTTTATGAAATTGATACGGTCTCTTTCACTATATCATAATCAATTTATAAATTTATTCTAACATAAAATATTATATCAAATCGGTTTAATTATTATTAAAATTTTGACTAACATCCAAAAAATATTTTCTTAAGTTTTTTTTAAAACAAATATGCTTTAAAGTTAATAGGAGTTTTTTCAATTTAAAAAAATAAAACCATTTTTTTGTTTTTTTCAACATCACAAATATTTCTTCAAAAAATTTCGCTCGATTAAAATTTAATTTTTTTTTTCACGATGTGCGTTTGTGTTACTCCATGTATTGAGAAGAGATACGGTATATCATAAATAAAAATAAAAAGAGATACATTAAAATAATAATTCTGTTTTAGTTATTTGTTTATGTGAGATTTTTTTTGTTAAATTTAGTAAGAGTAGCATGGGTAGGGGTATAAGACTATAAGCTTCAGGGTGTTTACACGTGTTTTTGGGGCCTTCTGAAATTCTGATTAAATAATTAATAATAATAATAATAATAATAATAATAATAATAATAATAATAATTAATATTTAATAATAATCTATTCTATGAAATGGAATTCATGTAATTTGATGAGTTTTGATCACGGACCATTCAGATCTGTCTACTATTTATATTTATTATTTAATAATGTTTTAACTTTTGGGATCTGCCTCTCATTCTACATTGTTTTGTTACATTCCCTCTTAAAATCCTCACCTTTTCTCCTTCCATCAATAGATATATATATACAACTGCATATTTATTATTTAATTTCTTAACTTATACTATTCTATATTAAGTATTAGCCCCTTTTTTTTTTGAGATCTAAAAAGTTGAACTTTATTATTAAAGAATTTTTTGTTAACCAATGAATTGTTGTATACATAAGACGGAATTTAAATATCTGAGCAACGAATTACTGCATGAATAATGTGAAATTTGAACTTCCGACACTTATTTAAGCGGATTCGTGAATTAACTACTAAACTTATGATAAATAAGAGTAAATTCACTAGCTGGTACTATATTATATTATCCACCAATAAATAACTTTTTTTTAGTTTTACCCCACTTTGTACAAGCTAAATTCACTTCCGAATTAAGGTTTCATCCTAGGTTTCCCTTAATGACTAAAATTAAATAAGAGTAATAATATCACATGCAACCTCTAATAATAATTTTTTTTATTAAACAAGAGAGATGAAATTGATGAGTTGATGACTATGAAGTCAAGGGAGAGCGAATTTTTTTTTCATTTTATTAAAAAAAGTTAAAGAAATATATTTTATCTGACTTTTTTAACATTTTGAGGGCATCTTTTAATTAATTATTTTCATACATATAAAAAAACCAAGACAACATGATCTTTTTTATATAAATAAATGATTAAATGAATTCATGTAGCCCAAAATTCATAGTGTCAGTTTAATTTATAACACCACCTAGTAAAATGTCACATGCATGCATGTTCATGTTTGTTTGCGGCTAAGGAGACTAGTTCACAAGGTGACAAAACCCTAACTCGACTTAGACCACTCATATTAAGTAACTTGGCCCATAATAATTTAACACATCACCATATGCCAATGCCCACAATTAGATAAAACAAACATAATGGGGGATGAAATGCAATTCAATTATTTTGTTTACCATTATTATTCTCAATGATTTTTATTTTTATGGTGGCCTACTTCTTGTTGTCCAATAATGTCCATGCCCATTTATTAAACTATATAAAATTTGCCCTAATTCTATATGTACATTTATTTGATCGATCAAATTTAATAAAGTAATTTATTTTATGTCAAATAAAAAATTATTTTGATATCAAACAAAAGTTTATTTCAGTGTTATTTTTTGTATTATTTAATATAAAAAAATATTCTATTTAACATAGAAATAAATGACTTAATTGAACTTTATTGATTAAAATAAATATACATATAGTATTACTGTAAAATTTAAATTAGTCGAATGATTAATTCAAATAATCCACAAACTAGTAGTGATAAATTTTTAAATTGAATTCAAATATACAATAAATTAATTTTTGGAACATCGAGTTAAAAAATACCGTGAGAAATAAAAAAAAAATTCGACACATGAATGGGAGAATAAGATAAACAAAATTGATGCTATGATAGGGTGAATAATATTTTTTATTTTGCTTTTCCACAGTATTTTCTAATCCAACAAGTTAATAATTAATTTATCGTGAATCTAAATTTTATTTAGAGCTTTACATTGTGTTGTCGGTCAATATGTTGTTGTATGTATAAAATAAAATTCAAAAATCTAATATTTATTTAAATGAACTAATAAACTAACTCATAAATCAATTCAAATTGGTGGAATGGATAATAATTTGTTGGCATGTCCCAAGATTAAACAAACTTCCATGTTACATGGGGAATTTGAAGATGAAGTTGTTTGTTAGGGAGACAAGGCATGTGGTTGGGCTCAAATTGGGCCCATGTTAGAATGAATAGAGTCATGTCAATGGCATGGGAAGGTAATACATACAATACGTGCAATGCATTAAATAAATAACCCTACATAGCAATTATTAATTAATATATAGTAGCTAATAAGTAGCATATAAAGATTCTTATATGTTTATGTAGAGTGGTCCCTCTCACAAAAAAGAAAGAAGTTGCTTGCTTGGTTGGATCAGTGACTCAGCAGATTCAGTAAGGTACAGTCCCCTACATACAAACCCTAGCACCTACTAAATATCCTCGTGTTGTGTTATGTTCGCTCACTATCATTGCTAAACTCCACACAACCCTTTATTACTATACTACTTTTTCCCAATCAAAAATCATAAACGCTTTTAAGAAAAAAAAAAACATTTTCATAAACATTAAATTCTCCTTTTCATACCAAAAATAAATAAATAAATAAATAAAACTACCCTTGAAAAAATTGGGTATTGACAAAATTACTAATAAATAAAGAAAAAGTTTTTACCCATGAAATATATATTTTATTTATCAAAACTACTCAAACAACACTAACTGAGAGTGCTAACTGTTACGTTAGCTGTCGATGTTTGGATAGTTTTGACAACCAGGACAAATTTTTCATTAGTAAAAAACTCTCTTAACAAATTTTTCGAAGATAATTTTGATATTTTAAGAAGAAAAAATTGTATTACTATTTATTAAATTCTTAATAAATTTTTAAAAATAGAAGATTAAAATAAGGGTTAAATTACATTGATATTTCTTAAGAGAACCAAGTGTTATTTTATACAAGTTAAATTTTGGTAAGTGTTAAGTATTTTAATTTTTTAATACGAAGAAAATATATTATTTTTAATTATCAGTTGTTGAAATTATTGTATTCTATTTTGTTTTCAAATTAAGTTTGTTCTACTTTAATAAAAAGGGCATTTTTTGTTACTAATTCTTGTAGGTAATTAACTCCAAAAATATAATTGGTATTAAAAAAAAATAATTTTTTACACGTTGAGAGTTATTGGGCCCCCTTTAGAATACACAAATTGAAAGTCCAAGATTGTCATTTGGGATAACCTTTTTGGACCTGTCACAAGACACAAAACACTATTTACAAGACTGACCCATTTGCCTTAGTCACAGTATCTCAAAATTAATCAATCATTTTCATATGATCATATCATCAAAGGCATGCGTGATGTGAAAGGTTCTATTATTTTGGGACAAGTAACTTAGGGTATAAAAATAATAATAAAAAAAGAGAGAATTATTATTCTTCAGGGCCTGAAAAAACAATTTTAACTATTTCAAGGACTGAACAAAATGCTAATTGGGTAACTGCTGTTAACAGATACCTAAATGGGCCAAGCAAGCCCAAATTGATGTGATCTTAGAGGCTCACAATTTCATTCAGTAATGTATACCCTTTCGTGAGCATTCAGCTTTTTTTCTGACTCATTAAGTTGACTTAAAAAAAAATAGGATAAAGTATCGTTTTCTTCCCTAACGTTGGGATAAGTTTCAAAGATGTTCCTAACGTTTAAAACGTTCTATTTGTGTCCCTAACGTTTTGAAATTGTATCAATTTTGTCCCACCGTTAATTTTATTAGTATAAATTCCAACAATATACTCTTCCAAATGCGAAATAAATTAACTCATAACTTTCTAGAGCCAATATTTACTACAATCACACTCGAATAACTAAAAAAAAAGGTAAAACTTGGGTGAGGAAAAAGAATCGTTACATGCTTCTCTTCTTTTGGTCTTTATGTTGTGTTCGTATGGTGTGGAAAATAATAATGAAAATGAATGAAATGAACATGTCACTTATAATATTTTGGTATTATAAACTAACTCATACATGCATGTATGGCTTTGTTAGTAATTTTTATAATTGTTTAACGGTGAGACAAAATTGATACTTTTTCAAAATGTTAGGGATATAAATAGAACATTTTAAACGTTAGGGACATTTTTAAGACTTACCTCAAACGTTAAATGTTAGGGACGAAAACGATACTTTAAAAAATGTTTTTGACTCATTAATGTTCTTTAACTTATTGTATGAGTCAGTACCTAAAAAAAAAAAAAAAAACTTATTGTATGAATTCTAAGATTTGCATTCATCTGGAATTTAGTTATGAATGAATAAAATTATGACTCATTATATATATTTTTTCTTTTGAGAAATTGATTGTAAAAAATAAATAAAAGAAAACAAAAAAATACAGAAAACAAAATTCAATTGATAAATAAATTTAAAAGAGGAAACTATAAATTATTTGATTGAGAATTGTATTAATCATTATATAGATGCGAAAAAAAAAGAGGATCAAGAGAAAAATTAAAGGAACTTGTATGGTTGAATTTCTGGGATCAAGACACAAACTTTGCTCCCAATATTCATGGTTGAACTCTCTTATTGGACTATTTATGCAGTTTTAGACCTAGCTGAATGCTGAACCATTAGAGTATTAACATCTTATGTATGATATATTGATATTATTATCAAATTTGATTTGATTTATGTATGTCATATATATGTTTATGATGTTTTCCAATCTAATTTGACAATGTAACCCTATTTATATATCTTAGAAAGCATCGTCACCTAATTAATTAAGATATATTTAGTTTTTTTTTTGTCTAGATATATTTAGTTCTTTGTTAGTTGGTACGCATGCTCCTCTTCCTTATATTTACTCACCTTAATTAAGTTGTAATAAATTTCACATTGGATAAATTTTATTTTATTTAAATATAATTTTAAAAATTTTGTCTATATGCAAAATGATGACAATGAAAACGTACGTGCGTATACTATAAAACTTTTGGTCAAAATATTATTGCATCAGACTAATTTGTTTCAAGATAAAGAATAAATACTTAAATTGGTCCTAAAAATATTTTAAATTATATATTTTAGTCTCTAACAAATTCTTATTATTAAAAGTCGTCAATAATTATTTTTGTTCGAAAAATTAATATCTCCGTTATTTTTAATTAAATTTTTAATATGGTGTTATATATTTATTCCATGATGAATATTCATATGCATTATATGAAAAGAGTGCTTAACTTAATTAATTATTACCAACATACAATTGGATGGTTTATAAATGAATGAATAATCTGCTGCTTGAAAGACTTAGTAATGGCTTGCACGCATCATTTCTTGAATTGCTGAAGTGATACTGATAGCATGCAAAAGAATAATATATAATTATTGGAAGCATATATATTTTATTGTTCCTGTAGTAGTAAATTCAACGTGCATTATTACAGTAACGGCATGCAAAAGAATTATTTATTATTGATGATATATTCACCATGTATCATGTCTAATAAACAAAACTGTGAAAGGCAATTAACGGTATCCATTTTTTATGCAAGAAAAATGAATAAAACTATTACTTTTAGATAAAAAATAATATTAAGATACAAAGAAATTATTCGATATAGATACAAGTTGATATAAAAAGATAAATTTTTTTTATAATATAGATTATATTTTATTTCTTATATTTCAAAAAACTTTAAGAAAAATATAGATGTGAAAACATGTCTCTCTCTCTATATAATAACCAGCAACCATTTTATATTCAATTGCTACTATATATTATTATTAATAATTAAAAATCAAGTCTAATAGATACTGCTATATAGTAGTTAGGCTATATACTTAACATACATGATGATCCAAAATTGGGAATTAAAAAAATAACTACAATTTTGAAGTTTCTTTTTGTACATCAAGAATTAGTCAACAACTAATAATTTTCATCACATCATAATTTCCACAAAAATATGTTAAAAAAAGAAAAGAAAAGAAGAGCCACATAGAGATAGAGCTAGAGATCCAAAACTACCTAATATATATGAATATATAATAATTATAATTGTACAAATTGTTAGTATATGGTATACTACAAATTCAAAAAAAAAAAAAAAAAGGTAATTAGTTAACTAACTCTATCTAGTGAAAATTTGTTGGTGTTTCTCTTTTTCCTTCCATTCTAATCCAATGAATCTGCATGGTGAAAACCTAATCTTGTACTCAGATATTGTTTCAAGCTTAGGAGACCAAACCTGGTCCTTAGACCTCACAAGCTGTTCATAGTGTTTTTGCAATTCAGGAGTACTACAAAGAAATGATCCATTATTATTATTATTATTATTATTATTATTATTATTATTATTATTATTATTATTATTCTCTTCTTGATGATCCTTTTCTTGATTACTATTATTGATGATGAGACTTGTAATGAATTCGGGCATGACCTTAATCAAGGCCCTTCCATTGTCACCCTTAAGGTACTGAAAAGGGCATGCCCCAAACTTGATAGGAGACCTAGTAATGTTTTTAGGGCACGACGACGATGATGACGACGACGACGACGAGGCAGAAGAATTTAGGGCTGCAAGGGTAGAGGCTGAGAGAGTTTGAGAAGAGAAGAGGTCAATGGGGAGAACAAAGTAGGTTTGACCAGGGAGGAGTTGATCATCAAAGGATAAGATTGGAATTGGGTGTCCAATGAAGAATGAATCCGCATGGCAAACAACTTTGTCCGGGAATTCAAACATGATCTCACCAGCTACAATTTTTTGTTTCTTCTTCTTGTTGTTGTTTATGGATCTTGATGTTCCTTCCCAAAAGATAAGCTTGACTTCTTGTGATGATGATGATTTTGTTGTGTTGCTACTATTAGGTTGAAAGCATGGTGGAGAAATTACTACATTACCCATTTGGTGAGAAGAAGAAGAAAGAGGAGGAGGAAGAAGAATATGGTTATTAGAGAGATGATAAAATGAGTGTATATATATATAAGAAGAGAATGGAAGAATGGAAGGGTTGAAGAGAGAGTGTGTTGGCAACTTGGAAATGTTTGACTTTATTATATGATTTGATTTTCTTTTAAGTTTGCATGGGCCGGTCGGTGGTCTGGTCATCCATGCCGGCTTTGAATTTTTCTTTCTCTCTCTCTCTCGTGATGTTGGAGACACCACTCTCTACTCTTTTTAGGTTGGTTAGACATGTATATGTATTAGTAACAAACTAATAATAATGACCAATATAATAATAATAATAATAATAATAATAATAATATTATGAGAAAGACTAGGGAGCCAATATATTATGGTCAATAGAGAGCCAATATATAGTTATAAATGATATCTCATATAAATTTTAGATGATAACTTAATTTTAGATATATGAATTACGAATGATAACTCATATAAATTTTGGATGATAATTTAGTTATTGACTCACTAATGGCTCCCTAACGTTGGTTTAGTAGCATTGTTCTAATAATATTTGGGAGATAATGGAAATTTAGGTTAAAGTTATTTTATTTCATATTTATTAAAAGGTTTAGCTAGGGTATATGATAAATTTATAATTAATAAAAGTTTTTAAATGTTTATTACATTTAATGAATGATGTTTGTCTAGATTTGATAACTTAACTTTTAAAAAATATTAATATTATTCGGGAGAAAATAGAAAATTAATTAGGGTCAAGTTATTTTATTGAATATTTAATTATTTATTAAATATTACTAGAATAATATTTTTTAATTTTAGATGTAATAAGTGTGTAATTATTTATGAATGTTAGGGATATGAAGAAATTATTAATGATAAATTAAATAAAGTAATTGTGGTTAATTATTATTTTCTTAGGATTATTGAAATTTTAAGGTAAGTAATTTTACTACATAGTATTAAAATTTTTTATCATAATAAATTTAGAATTCGATTCAAGTTGACGACTATAAAAAAATCTCAAGCATAAAATAACAAAAAAAAATTGTGAAAATTTATGTAAATCCAAAAATCATCTTAACAAAACCGATAGAATTCTAATTTTAGGACTTTATATAAATAGTTTAAATGATTATATTATAGTTTTTCTCCGCTTCAGTGCTCCTAATTTCATTTAGAATAATATTAGATAATCAGTAAAATTTATTATTTTTACAAAATTTAAATCCTAAATTAGTAAATTTTAATAATATATAATAATAAAATATTAACTAAATATTAGTTAAATACTTGTCATTTTTAAAAAGAGATGTGCTAACAATCATGTAGCAATAATGTTACATGCATACATTGTCATTTAGACCTAAAAGTTTACAATATAGTCTGGGAAGATTTTATACCAATGTATCGATAATTTGTAATCGATGATTTTGATTCATATGTATTTTTATATTTTTTTAAAGTTAATCAACGATAAAAGGTTATCAGTATATTAATATATCCATATACTTGAAATTTTTATGTATGTAAGTATGTAACTACTAGTATGGTTTTTCTTGGTTTGGGTGAAGGAGAAAAAATAGAAACAATTAATTAACTTAATTATATCTTGGTTAGTTGTACACATTTATGATTTATCAGTGACGCGGTTTACAAACACTACTAATTAATAAGTATACGTAATAATCAAACCTAAAATATCTACTTTATTTGTCTTCACTACTAATTAATAATATAATTATTAAAACTAATTAAAGAAAGTACTAATGATATGTGTCAGGTTTTATTGGATCTAAAATGAGAAACCTGATATCATTATATCAAACTAATTAAGTCACATGTATGTTTATAAAATTAAATTAGCAATAATTAAGTATTATTAATTCCATAAATTATGACTCTAATCTCTACCAAAATCATTGAAAAATTATATGAACGTGATGATATCCTAGCAAACATTCAAACTCATCCTCACCTAATAAGTTTGAATTCATTGACTACTCTTCATAATATATAGAGTGATTAATCAATAATGTGCAGAACTAATTTATTCATTTAATATTCATAATTAAAGAATAACTAATAAAAATTGGTTCGAAGGACAAAGTCTCCAAAAATTAAAGCCACTCATCATCAAAGCCACAGCCCACAAGTTCCCTTCCTCGTAGGATATGATATTAATGAAACAATTTTTTTTAAAGAAAAGTTGTCGGTTTATGACCAAAGCTATAACTTTCACGTGTCCTTAATTATTTTTAATTATTCATTTAATTTATTTGCTGTTTTTATTTTCAGGTACATGCAAATTGCAAAGTCAAATGACAGGCTAATTCGTTTGATTAATTATTATGCACTAACATTTAGTTTTTCATTACCATATATAATATAATATTTTAAACTGATAGAATAAGATACGAATACTTATATTTATATTTTTAACGTGTCTTTTCATATAAAAACTTTTTTTGCAAGAATTGTTGCATAAATCTTCTTTTCTTTTATAATATGTCTTTAGGTTAGAATTTTTCTTTTCTAATTAAACAAAAATTCAAATTTATCATTAATTTCTTTTTATAAGTCTCTACCACATATTTCTGATATCATGAAAAGTTTATTAAACAAATAACTAAGTTTTTGTTCATGATAATTAAATGACTACTTTGTATAAGTATCAACTAGACAATCAATTTAAATTGGTCAATTTTTCAGCTCACTTATTTATTTAAATAAATGTCAATAATTTAAATCTTAACTTATAAATACAATAATTTATTGATTAATTAATAATAATCTTTAAATAAAGTTTAAACACTAATTATTGCTATATATATATTTAAATTGTAGCGGTTTCTCTTAATCGACGCTAAATTCTTGTAAGAATTCAGTTTATCTATAGTTATAAATCATTGTAAAAATCGTCGACGTTTAGTATCAATGCTATCTGCTAGATTTATTGTAGTGTATACCAGATCAATATACATAGAATTGTTCAATATTTTTTTTAGGGATATATAGTATCCGTCTAATTTTATCTCAAGGCGTTATATGTATAAAAATGGCTGACTTTTACATTATTGTCAATCATACAAGAACAACAACCGACACGTAATACACATATATCTCTCGAAGCTTTCGAGTTTCATGCTAAGAAGCTTTTGAAGAAAATGTGAACAGTTTTCCGTAACCCTTTTTTCATTGACTTAGTTAGTTGGAACTAGAAAAAAAAAAATATGAAAGAGAAAATAAAAAGAACATACATTTTTCTAAAAATAAAAATATGAACTAAAAATATGAAAGAGAAAAGAGGAAAATGTGGATCTATTCCTTTTATGGCAAAAATAATATAATTTATTTATTAATTAAATTTAATTACAAATAATTCTTTATTATGCATTTTTTTTTTGAAATTGAAACATCATTATTAGAATATAATGACTTATATCCTCCATTTATAATAAAGATCAATAATTTATTTATAATTAAATTTGGGGGAAATTTTAACTGCTTTTTAAATAAAAGATCATAATTCATAATAAGTTTAGGTATAATAATAAGTCACCTCCCAATGATAAATTTATTATTTTTAGAAATTCAAATTTAAAGTTTTCATTATTAATAATTAAACTACTTATTATCATTTTAATCAATTTCACATTATACCTGACCCTTAACTTCTCTAATAATCCAATTGACACAAAAATGATAAAATAAACCCAAAACATATGTTAATACATTTTCATTTTGTGACTAATAATAATTATAATCAAGAATTGCAAAATGGGAAAAATGTTTATAAAAAATAATACATAAAAGGCCAATACAAGTTTATTTCTAAATAATTATACACGTGCCAAATAAGACTTCCACTTTCTTCAGAATAAATAGCCATAGATCTAATCTAATTAACTCCAATAATGAATACACACTCACATCTTCTTTAGTTTAATTTCTTGAAGTAGTTTTTGAGCATGTGACAGAAAATAAATAGCGACAGTTGAAAGCGTTAATATCTTATTATAAAAGGTGATGACTGAGGACTAATAATTGTTGCAATCTTTTGTAATATAAAAATAATTTTGTAAAGGCACTTTTTATTTAATTTATTTTTTTTATCATGATTTCGCACATGATTACATAAATTTATTCATTTTTTATTTTGCATATAATATAATCTAAGAATATTTATTTTTTATTTAAATGAGAGACGTATGGCAATGAATAATATTCCGCTAGTGTCATAAAAAACTGTTCCTAATTAACCAACAATAACCAGTTGCTTTTATTTCTGGGTTGGTACAATATGATTATGCTTAAGAAAATAAAAATATGCTAATAATAATAATAATTAATATAACAATATATAGTCTAACTTAGGAATTTTATAATGCTTCATCAATTTCTGTGAAACTCCATCGGTTTCTATATATTTTTTAATCTTTACATATAACGATAAATTTAAATTATATAAAACAGAATAGAAGTTTCATTTGGGTATTTAATATATATATTGACTTTACTTTCCTTCTCGTTATATATAATTAATTAACAACGTTTTCCCAGCTGTGATATGCTTCTTTGGGTTTTGGATTGAAAATAATGCATATAAAAACTCTCATATCATTCGATATAAGAAATATGAGTGAGCCTTTATATTATAAATAGATGCTTAAATTGAAAATTTTAAGTTCATCAAGTCAATATACATCGTATGATTTTTAAATTCCTTCTTGTATTTTAGGGTTCTTTTTTTATAAGAGTGTGGATGGTGTAGTCATTGAGAATGTGTGGAGTGCTTGGTACCAGAATAAAAAATATTGGAGAGTGTAATACTTTTATAATATTTTCTTAGTTGTTGTTTGGTAACTGCCGTGATTTTTTTTCCTATTTTTGAGTTTCCAAATTAATTCTTTTGTATTGTGATTGTGTTATTATTTTTTCCTGCTTCTTTATTTTAATTTTGCATGAGGCATGGTTGCGATGGGCAACAACTTCGTACTTTCCTTTCCTCCTTCTCTAAGATTTTCCTTTCAATATGATGAACAATTAAAAAATAAATTCACGCAAACCCTCCAAAAAAATATTGTAAAAAAATTTTTATTAGAAATATAATCATTCATATACTTTCTTCTATTAGTTTTAAGTTTTTGCGAGAGAAATAATACTAGGACAAATCATTATAGGTATGTGTCCTACAAATAAATAAACTTGAGTACTCCTAAATATAAATCATATATAAACCCTAAAAGAATTTAATTGAAGGCAAATAAGGTAACAAAATTGTACAATTATACCATCTAAAATTAAATTGTACAATTGGATTTCAAAGTGTAGATTGAGCATAGGTTTGTTTTACTTTTGTTTGTTGTATAGTTAATTTCTTTTTCTTTTAGAGATTATTAATAAGAATTGAATTCTAAACATTTTGGTCATAAGAATTATAATATTATGTTATAAAATTAGTTATTTAAAAATTTAAACCTATAAATTGAGATGTATAAACAATTATACATTATATTATTTCATACGAATGAAGTAGATGCTGGTAGATCACCCACTACTATTTTACCATATGTATAGAGCTTAAATTGATTATTTTCTATACAAATATATTTAATTTCCTTTTTAAATATTTTAACTTCAAGGTTAGCTGGGCTTAGGCGTGAATTATTGATTTTGTTTTCTTGTAGTCGAAACATTATTTTGAAGGTTTAATTAGTTTGCTAATCCTTTTAATTTTACCAAATTTTTAATTATGTTTTTATTTTTTTTAATTGAGTTTTTATACCATTTTTAAATTTATAATTAGGTCCCTATTAACAATAAATGTTAAAAGAAAACATTTATAAAATGTGAATTTTCTATTATTCTCATACCTTATACTTTATGTAAGGCTTATACTCTCCTAAACTCATTTTTCATTTACCTTTTTCATCAATATTCTTTAAAAATATTTTCAACTTATATAAGTTAATGTTACATATCTTTAGGAATCTTAAAGTATATTAAAGAAGGAGAAAATGTTTATTCTTTCTAAAACAGAGAGAAATGTCTTATTTAGCGAGTTAACCATTAGTTTTTGTGATATCTATCTTCAATTTAGAGATGAAATCTTTCGTTAGTTCTAACATTTTCATCACGACAGGACCAAATTAAAAAGTTTAGACATTAAGTTATATATATATATATATATATATATATATATATATATATATATATATATATATAT
>JASCZI010000947.1:0-11563 GCA_036250425.1 Stylosanthes scabra | reverse complement strand
TTCCTCCAAGCCCTTCTCCAAAATGGTTGAATGCCACAGTAACTTGCATATTCTTGTCCTCTTCTTCATTGGAATCACTATGTCCTAAAAGCATAACTTTATTATGGTGCGTCATATAATTGTTTGAAATTGTAATAGCCGTTGACCCATGAACAACATCAATAAGCCCATCATAGCAATTTGAAAATGTGCAATGGTCCACCCAAATAAAACTACTCCCATGTATCAAAACCCCATCTCCATCAGATCTTAATCTCCAAAAGAAATGATCATTGGAATCCCTAACATAGCCACTACCACCTCTCACACAATCATGGATATGTATCCCATGAATTATGATGTTGGATTTGTTCCTTATTTCAATGCAAGGTCCTCTAGCAATGTGAATATTTGCTCCTCTTCCATCAATTGTTTTGTGAGAATTTACAATTAGGTCCATTTTTAGCTTTATAAACATGTCACGCTTGAAGATTATCCACAAGGGCTCTTCTTGGATCACACCATGTCTTAGAGTCCCTGGCTTAGGGTTCATAGGGTGGTCACTAGGGTCAGTGACCACATAATATTTTCCATCCCTACCTCCAATTGTGCGCCTCCCGAAGCCAACTGCGCAATCGGCAAGGCGCTTCCGGTTCCTTTCCCAATTCAGGTCACACCTCCAGCAGTCGTCAATGGGGTTGCCTGTGCCGCAAGAAAAGTAAGCCAAATTTCTCCTTGAATCATTAGTGATCCTACACGAACATAATTAAAGAATACAAAGGGGTCATGGTCACTAATAAAATTAACAAATTAAAAAATATTTGGAAAATAATAAAAAATTAGTTGAAAACAACAAAAATGACCTTATTTGTTATCCATTCATCGATTACCGTCGAAATATTAACGCAATGATTGTGCGATTATAAATGTTACATATATGAAATTATGAATATTAATTAAATAAGGTAACTCCGAATTACTATATTCGTTATGGTAACAAAAACCCATTATTGTAAGTGTATGGCAGAAAAGTTTATGTGGTGAAGATGACAGAATACAAAGAATAATTACTGCATAACATACTTGTGTAGTTCATGCACAACGGATTCAGGATCTTGAACTGGAGAAGAAGATATTAAAGCTGGGTCAAGAAGCAAGAAGTGGAAAATTATAAGAAACGAAAACTCCATATTTTGGTGTGGGAATAATAATAAGAGGAATGTTAGTGAGTGATTTGAACAATTATATATAGTGATAGTAGTTTAGATAATATAGTTAGTATAAAGGGTAACCTAAAAAAAATATAATATATACCCTTATTGAACGAATCCAATTGGTGAAAACGTTTTGTTACATAAGAATTTCTCAATTTGTGTATTTTATGTTGGTGTTTTTTTTTTCTTCTTCTTCCAACTAGGAAGGGACTTATTTGACTTGTTATTTTTTTTTCCTTTTTATTTTTGAAGACATTTTGGTCATTTTCATCTTTTGAAATTTTTTATGACCACCAAAATTTTTTGATACATTTTTTATAGTTTATTCTTGGTCAATGATTTTACTATACTACTGGTCTACTAACTAAATTAACAAGAAAAACACTACGTAGCCAATAACAAAATCCAATCAACAAACCAATAGATCTCCTTCACTTTCCCTTTTCAATCAACACGCCTCATCTTCCGCAACTCATCTTCTTCGATTCCTTCCCCTCCCTCCACCCTCTCCCCCACCAAAACAACAACCAAAACTCATCTTCGTCGCTGTCCTCAACCGAACTCATCTCCGCCTTCGACATCTACATCTATGCCGTGTCGCCGATACTTCTTTCTCTTATTCGTGGTGATCTTCTCTCTCTCTCTCTTCCTTCCTCCCTCCACCGCAACCTCACCGCACCGCCGCCGCTTCTTGGTCTTCACCTTGCTGGCTTCGATATAACAGTAGCAAAGCAGAGCACAATTTCAATCTATTCGAACTCCACCAGAATCGCCACCTCTTCTTCTTTTTCGCACGATTCCAGCCGCCGCTGCTGCTTCTTCTTCTTCTTCCTTTGTTGTTGTTGTGGTAATAGTGGTGGGGTGATTATTGTTGTGGTGATGGTGGTGCTGCTGTTGGTGATGGTGGTGGTAGTGAGGAGGTTACGGATGATAAGTTTGTTTAGTTTCGGATGATAATTTTGTACAGTTTCGGATGATAAGTTGTTTTTGTTTGGATGATAATTTTGTTTAGTTTCAGATGATAATTGTGTTTAATTTCGGATGATAACTATTTTTAGTTTCGAATAATAACTTATATTTAGATTTATTGGCTCACTAATAACTCTCTAATATTAGTTCCATAGCACTACTCATTAACTAATAACCAATTTTTTTTTATTAGCTTCATTTAATAAAAGAATTGATCTATAGATAAACATAAATATTATTTACACATCAAAATTTAATTACAAATTCAATCACTAAATATTTGTGTATGAATACATGTATTATTTAAAAAATTTACAATACATATCTATATTATTTTATTATATATTATTCCATTTAATTACACTTAGTTAAACCTCTAAAATTTTGATATTCTAGTGTCATCATTATTTGGATGTAAGTCTTTATAGTTAAAAAAGTTTGTATTAAAAAGCAAGGTTAAAAAGAATTTAATTGAAGAAAAGTTATAATTGGAACGAAAGTAGAAATTACTATTTGTAAATAAATATTCATCTTTAATTACTAATAGTATTTAACAAATTTTAATTACCAATTCATTCTTAATTTCTTTTTTCATTAAATAAATTAGTCCCAATGTTTTTTTTTTTACTAAATAAAAGGACAAGAGAAAACTAAGATGAAGAAGAGTTGTTATCTACAATGATTCTATCCACAGTACTCCAAAGATAAAGCGGCTTTGAGTTTTAGTAGCTCTTTTTCAATTGATTTGGCAGTACATTGAATCAGAATCACGAAGACAGTTCAATCCCAAAGCCATGTTAAATTCTTTTGTTGGAGGCTACGTGAATTTACCTGTATAGTCTAATTTTCTTTTTAAAATTTTAGAAAATTTTAATTAACAATAAAGGCTAATTCAATTAAATATATTAGTTTCTTTAAAGAATGTGGCGTTATTATGTGGTCAAGAGGCAACTATATATGGACCAAACAGACGGCAATATAAATCTACCATCGTAATGTCCTTTTTTGATTTTGTTTAATTAAATTATTTATTTTTATATTAAAAAAAATTTATTTTAATATTAAATAACATAAAAATAAATTTTTATTTATTATTAAAATAATTTTTAATTTAATATAAAAATAAATATTTTGATTAAATTTATTAATTAAAATAGATATATACATAAAATACATAAAATTATTATACTGAATAATTAATCATGTGACAAAAAATTTTACATTTTTCACTTTTAAAAGTCAAAACACTTAAGGTAGTATTTGGTAAAGAGGACTCCGACCGGGGGACTGACATTCAATATTGTATTTGTTGAATGGAAATTGAAACTAAAATTTCAATATTAGTCCCTAAAATTTTTTCAGTACTTTCAGTTCAAAGGAACTGCGTATTGGGAATTGGAACTAAAATTTTAATAATTTTTTTTTACTAAAATACCATAACTTAATATTAAAATTTTTAATATTAATATTTGTTTCTTCACTATTTACTTAATTTAGTCTCTATTTTTTAGTATATGTTTCATGATAAATTTTAAAACAAACACAATAACAAATTTAATTCAGTCTCAATCTTTCATTCTCAGTCTCTTGAAAAAAAATACTCATAGTCCCAGATACTTGCGTATCCTTTATTATTATTTTTTCTGCTCAATGTCTGAAGTTTTGCTTTAACTAATTCGAATTAGATCCGAACTGTATAAAGAGATAACTGCATAAAGTAGACTTTGAATTTGAGACGTATTTAAATAAATCTCATTGTTTTTACCAAGTGGAACAATTCTTGTGGGTTTTGTGTATCCTTTATTGCTCCTATATAAAGTTGTGTTTGATTTTGAGAACATGAGTACATGACGAAATATGACAGTGAAAATATGATAGAAAGGATATAGATACAAAACTTAGTGTTTTTTTTTTTTTTATTTTGTTTAAGAATAAATTAAAAAATAGAACAAATAAAAAAAATCCAATTTATCTTATTTTTTCTTCACACGGATTTAAAAGAAAAAATAGGATGGTAAATAGACACTTATGAGAACATGACACAAATGACATAACACAAAACTTAGTATTTTGTATTTTGTTTAATGATAAATTAAATAAGATATAACAAAAAGTTCAATTTATCTTATTTTTTCACACAAAATTTAGAAAAAAATAAAATAATAAATAATATAATTATGAAAAATTAGTAGTGAAAATAAAAGAAAAAATAAAAATAAATTGTATCTTCGTCCAATGTCTCTCTCCATATTATACCTATCAAATAAAATTTTGTGAGTGTTCATCTTTTTGTATGATGGGTTTACAAAACAAAGACAGCCTAAGGTTAAGGATGATATACTCCTCACCCTGTTTTATCAAGATTATTAAAATTGATATCTTAAATAAAATTTGAAGAGTAAATTAAAATTATAAAATATAAATTATAATATAATTTAAATTATAAAATTGTTTGATTTGGTGTAAATTAAAGGGTAGTAATTAATTGACTTTTTGTAAATTTTTTAATAGGCCAATTTAAAAACTGTGAAGGTGGTTGCATTATTGCATTGCAGGCCATATAGGATATAGCAAATGCCATTATTTTTCAATTTGCAAAATTACACCGACAAGGAAGAAAAAATTGAGGGAGAAGAATACAGAAAATAAAGGAATTTCAGTACACTGAGATATGGACTATTAATTTTGTCCGTATTTTTTGGGGTATACTAAGTAGTCATAGACCTATTGGCATAAGAATCTCTAAATTCGTAACATCTATCAATCTTGTTGCTTGCTATTCGCCTATTGCGTTTGCTATATTTTACATTTAGAAATTAAATAGCAGCAGTAGCGGATGAGTTATATTCAATATGATATTAATTTTTTTATTTGAATCTCACTTAAAATAAAATAAAAAAAAATAACACTTATTTTATGTGCTTTAGAGAATGTTCTTTCCTACACATAGACACTAAATGGAAATATAATTTTTTTTATTGTCATTATTAATCATTTATAATTATATATATTATCTTTTTTTCTTTTTAGATTTTGTGTGAAGAAAAAAATAAAATAAATTGGTTTTTTATTATTTATTCTATCTTATATTCAGTTTATCAGTTATCGCCAAATAAAATACAAAATACTATTTTAAGAGATGAAGGACCAATTTTTCATTTTTAATTAAAAACTAATTCATTTGAAACAAAAATTGTTCTAGAACATTTGAAAGATTACTTGTCTAGCTAGTAATATAAAAGCAAATGAGTTAAGTAAGTCAGCTTAGTGCACATCATAAAAAAAGAAAATTCTAATACAAAATTATTATTTAGTTATTAAAATTCAGTCACTAAATCAACACTAAATATATATATGAATATATATTTTATTTAAGTTATTTTTAAGTTATTTAAATATATATTTTATATTTTAATATATATTTTATATTAATAATTAATTTATAGGCTGATGTTTAGTACTCGCCTAAAATAATTCATTCTAATAACATGAACACGTTGACCTTTTATCTCGTGATAAACAATTGTATTAATTATTGGTAGCCCTAGTGGCTACTGGCTAGTGGCTAGTGCCCTTCTCTGTATGTGAAACGATATATATATGTGTCTTCCATGAAGAATTCTTGGTTTACCAATTTATTGTCGTTAGCCTTCTAAAGTCCACGATGCATCTGAGAATTATTATTTTCGAGCAAATTTTATAAGATTGCCTATCCTGATGGCATATCTATAAAATTTTACCTTCTCTATTTACCTTTATAATCATAGAGAAAATGACCCTAGTCATAATGATTCAAATGCCTGCATAGGGGACTCCAATGTGAAAGTCTACATATATTTAAGTAGTGTGTAAAAATTGGAAACAATTTACCTAATGTGATTGAGTATTTATAGAGCACGCAGCTATGTGCATATCATGTGCATTATTATCTCCCATCTTACGTGGGCAATTATGCATGGTGATGAGGAGTTATTCCCCTTGTATGCATGAGACGTGGAGTAGTAGTGAGAGGTTGCTCACTTGCTCCCCAAGTCAGATTGGGTCTCGCCGTCTCGGGCCGAGGGGACTTGTACCTTGACCTTCGGGTATTATTGGGTCTTGTTGGGTATAGAATTAATATAATCAAATCAAATCGAAGAATTGAAATAATCTTACCTGTGATCCCTTTAATTTTGGTTTTCGCGTGGTATTTTACCGAAGACAAGCATATTGAGGTATAATTGAACATCAACGATGAAATTTTTTTTTGGACATTACCATTAACACATATCTCAATCAAGATTTCATTTGTAGTTTGGTGAACAGGGGAACCAATCTTTTCCTTTAGACCCAACTCACATTTGTTATGATTTTAGTTTTTGAACATATTGTCGAAAATCAGCATGAGAATCTAGATTTATTTAATTTGGTCAGGGTAATAATGTTTGCTATGCTTGTGAAATAACATGAATTTAATGGTAATATTTGTTGTTAATTAGTGTAAGACCGTCATAAGTTCATAACCAATTTGAATTAGTCTATTGGTTAGCTTACTAGTCTGTTTAAGCAAGTGTCAGGTGTTGTAATCTCATATTGTGCATTGTGCATGCAGCAACCCATTGACCAACGACAAATTCATAAATGGATTTCAGGTCCTATCAGAGGCGGAGCCTCCTTCACTCAAGGGGGTATTTCTCAACCCATAATTTTTTGGTATAAATTATACTTAAATTTAAATTTAACTCCTCTAAAATTTTTATTTAATCTTTCTTTATTATGAAATTATTGTTTGGCCCTTCAATTTTCACTCTAGCTCCGCAACTGGATCACATGATTAGTAGGAGTGCCATACATACGAATGCACAAATTAAAACGAAGCAACGTGTTTGCAATAACATTAATTAAGCCCATTTTCTTTCATTTGTTTTTTTCAAGTCTATTAGAGAGAGCTAACAAAATCTCAATCAACTTAACCAACTTCTGACTAAGTTTGGTTTGATAAAAATTTTATTCTTCGAAAATAATTTATAAAAATTAACTTTTAAAGATGGCTTTTTAAAAGTTGTATTATATGTGTTTGGTAAAATCAAATAAAAAATATTTTTAATAAACACAAATAATCATGATTGTATTTGGTAAAGTGGCTTTTAAAATTTAAAAAAATCATAATAGATATAAATGTAATAATAAATGTGAATATTTATTAATAAATGAGGTTATATTAGACTTCTTAATTTTGATAAGCACAAACCATCTTTAAAAAACTTCTTCGTGTATATGTGTTTTCAAAATCACCCTATTTTTTAAAAACTACAAACATAAATATATAGTTTTTTTTATTTACCAAACACAAAACGTTGTACTTGTGCTTTTGAAAAACTGTAACTAATGTCCAAAAAGTTTTACCAATAAGCCTAAGTAATTATTGGGTTATTACCAAATAAGTCCATTCATTTTTTTTTTTTGAAAATTACTCTTCTATCCCTTCTTATTTCTTTCATTTTTTTTCTTTTTTCCAATACCACAATTTCACCCTCACCACTAGACCACTGCCATACAGCCGCCAACTGCCACCCATTGCCGCATAGCTATTGGTCGTCACTCGCTACCACTTTTATTTCTACCCACCCTAAATTATAAATTATAAATTATAAATCTTAAACTCTAAATGTTAAATTTAAAATCCTAAATTCAAAACTCTAATCTTAGATTTTAAATTCTTAATTATTTTTACGTTGTTTTATTTTATTTTTTAAACTTGAGTTTTGGATTTTTATTGTTTAGTTTCCAATGTTTTCTTTGTGACGTTCATTTCTTTCCAATTATTTACTGACTTTAAATTATTATTGGCAGAAATAATGTTGCCTTCTTAATTTTTTTTTTTTTTTTATAAACTTTTGGACCAACAGGCCATTTTCTTAAATAATTTAGATTCAATCATATTCATGGGACCCTAAGATGGGTTATTTTTTGGTCCTAAATGAGAAAGAGCGGAAACGGCTCCCAAAAAAAAACAAAGGCCTCATGTGGGCCCACACTATAACTTTTTTTCTTTTTGTGTCTAGGTATAAATTTGATTAATAAATGCAACATAATTAATTAATTAAATTCAGAAAAAAGTTATAAAATAGTATTACTAATTAAATGTGTTAAGGTCGGGTCACTTAATGATTTACAAAGGATTTTGAATGAGGTGTCGAGCCTCAATGATCAAAGTAAGAAGATGTGCCTTCAGTAATTAAGTTTTACGGCGTAACCGATGGCTATAACGAATAAGGAGATTGAAATGTGTAAAAATAGCCCTAGAAACCCAAAATTAGGATTATGGGGTTCTAAGTCAAATATAGGGGGTGGAGTTAGAGAACACGTACCTTGAGGGGGTGTTGCCCCTCACTTATATAGTGTTATGTTGTGGAGATCTGTATGAGATTTATTATGATTATATCATATCTTGGCATATATGACTTAATTCCTACCTCTGTGGATCTTATGGCTTATAATCTTTATTCAAGTGGATTGGACCTTGAGGCCGGTTCGTAACAAGATGTACGATGAAGAAAACATTAACGAAAGGTAATATTTTTTTGACAAAATAAATTGAAAGGATCATTTTCGTCCCTTAGTCACATAGGACAAATGGAGATAACAACATGATAGCCTTAAGTTGGGAAGCTGAAGTTCTCTAGGTTACTATTTTCCTTAATTATTTAATTATATCACTTTTTTTCCTATTGTGTCACTTAATCGGATTGACCAATTACTAATCTATCATGAATTAAAATTCTATTTGAAAATTTTTTATTGACCAATAAATTTAAATTATTGCATTCACAAATTGATATTCAAAACATTAATTCCATTTAAAATTTATTGGTATTAAAATAAGATAATTAAGATATTATGGATAAATTTAGAATTTGTATCAAACATTATAAATTAAAATAATATTTTACTCTTGAAATGATTAAAATTTATTAGAAACTAAATTATGTAATCTTAAATTGATTGAAAACTAATTCAAATATTTATTGGAATAATAACTTATCTAATTCGTGCCATTAATACAAGTATAGAAAGTATTTTTTTTTATAGTAATGCTACACATACACCTATTTCACAAATCAAGTCCAACCAAATATTTTAAATTTACTCTCATAAATAGTGCATGTTGTTTCCTCTTCCCCGTTTTTGCAACTGCTTCTCCTCCTCCTCCCACTCATTCTTCTTCTTCTTCCTCTTCTCTTACAGCGTCGTCGCCGTCATTGTCTTCGCCATCATCGTCGTTGTCGTCCTTGTCGATACTATTGTCGTAATCTTTTTCTTCTCCCTCATCTTTCATTTTCTTTTCTTCCTCCTCTTCTTCTTTCGCTGCCACCTCCTCCTCATCTGTTACGTTGTTGTTGTTGCTGTTGTTGCTGTTGATGTTCTTTTTCTTCTTTGAAAAACAGAACAAGATTTCTTTAGAAAATAAAATCGGATTTCTTTCAAAAGGAGAATCTCCTTTTTTTTTCTTTGGGTTCCTCATCCTCCTTTTTCTTCAGTATGCTATCCTTTCTTTTCCTTCTACATTTTGATATCTTTCTTTTTCTTGCTCTTCTTCTCCATTGCGAATGTCTTTTTTTCCTTGTCGTTGCCGCTGCCATCGGCTATCGGCTTGGTTGATAAAAATGTTTGGTTGCCTAGATTTATTAGATTTATTGTTTTATTTATTTATTTGGTACGAAAGTACCCGAGCCATTAATACAACTGGTGAAAGTTGTACCGGTAATAACTTAATGTGGATGTGGAATTAATTAAAGGAAGACAGAGGGCAAAAAGTAACTAAAATTTGTTACATCCTTTGCAATTTGGGTAGTCAACTGATCAGTTCATTCATCTATGAGTAAGAATTACTCTATTTTCTATTAGATTGTAGACTAATTGATATTCAGTATATACAAAATTGAGTAAGAATTATTTTCATGATGATGAGTTATTATACTAGTACTTCAATGATAAAATTAATAAAAATTAACTTTTTATTTAAGAAAACTAAAAGAAACAATTATTTGTTTTTAAAATGTTAAAAAAAAAAAATAAAAACAAAATAGACCATAAATTTAGTAGAGCTTCCTTTGCAATGCAACTTAATAATTAATGCACACAATAAAAGTCGGTACTTGTTCTACCATTTTACTTGGGTTTGGTTGTGACATTACAGCAAACAGCATCTTGTCGGAGACACATAAATTTGAACCTTTGTCACATTGGTTATTCAATAAAATATTTGAGTAATGTGACAAAAAATTTCAATCAGTTCATCTGAGTAAATTGATAATTGATGCAATGCTGTGTTTCAAAGTTATATATCTGTGTAAAGCACAAATCATTAAATAAGCTTGTTCTGTTGTTCACACATGCATGGTGTTGTTTGGAAATCATGAAATTGATGAATTCACTCAATAATTGAAGTTCACTTTATTGATTTGGTAATTATTAATTTCTTTTTCGTTATACAATTAATTACTCCATCTATCTCAAAATAACGGTTACTTTTATAATTTTTATTTTTTGAAAAATTAATGTCATTAGATAAACTTTTTATCTAGATAGATTAATTTTTCAATAAGCATAAAAAAGTGAAAATGACAGTTATTTTAAACATAGAATAAATAACTAATTCGGACCTCATCATTTTATATTTAGAAGACATGATTTTTGATAATTCGAAAACTCCAATTCGGCAATCCTCAAATATTTAAAAATTTGGATAAATAAACTATTAAAATCAGTTTATAAGTTTAGCATATTGGATTGATAAATCAGTTTTAAGAATTTATTTATCCAAATTTTTAAATAACTAAAAGATAAATTGAGGTTTTCATATTATTAAGAGTCGTATTATCCGAATGTAACTGAAAATAGTGATTGACCGATTGGGTATTTATTTTTTTATAGGTTATAGAATTTAGTTGTTTTTTAAAGTTCTAAATATAATTTCTTTCTGCTAAAATATAATCCGACGATGGAATTGATATTGGAAGACAAGATTTGAGTCTTCTTCTAAAATCTAAAGTATAAAAAATTGAAAAGTTTTTAAAAATTATGAGGGTAGGAGATTAATTATCATCACATAATTTAGTAAATTCGGCACATAAATTCTAAAATAATTATGACATGTGAACATAAAAAATTTGTTACCAATTTCGGTTATCATGTATTTATGTATATTATACATATATTTCCAACAAAATAATATATTGTCAAAATAATCAATTTTTTATTGCAACATATTAAACATAAAATACGTATTTAATTTTTATAAAATAGTAGTTTATTTATTTTTGTATGCAACATGGTTGCTAATCTAATTCATGTTCCTAACTATTGTGTGTCTTAAGTTAAATCCTAAAAATAACCAGACACCAAAAAAAAAAAAAAAA
>JASCZI010000946.1:0-18993 GCA_036250425.1 Stylosanthes scabra | reverse complement strand
ATATATATATATATATATATATATATATATATATATATATATATATATATATATATATATCAAGAAGAAAAAATGATTTTATTTAATATAATTTCTATAATTTTACCTATGTAATTAATAATATTTATAATTACATATTTATTATATTACTTAATTATTCCAATGATAATTAAAAAATGCAAAATAAGATACGTTGTGAAATGTTTAGACTAATTTTCTATTATTTCTCATATGTTTTTGTTAGAAGAATTACTATTCGGTTAAATTATGCAATAAATGTATTAATTTTTAATATGAAAAGAAAAAAAGTATAGGTAATCAGTGATTTTCAAATCAACAAATTACCCAACAGAAATAATTACTGTTCGTAATGAAAGCTATAGAACATAAAAAACCTAATGCAATATGCAATCATCAGTCAATTTTATATTTTTTTAAGAAATAGAATATCAATAACCTAAAAAAATAGAACATTTAATTTAAGTTGTTGGTTAATATTAATTGAATTTTTATTGGTTATTAAAATTGGGTTGTATGAAAAAAATAAAAGATGAGGTATATTAATGAAGAACCGTAGTTGTGTGGAAGTCATAGAATGATGAGAATTATATGGGTTGAAAATTCTAATCTAAATATTTGGAAAACCTTTGTGAAAGTGACGGAAAAAGAAGGAAAGAGTTTAAAAAGAAATTTTGTGAACCTGCCATTGACTTGGAAGATATATATTCAATTCAATTGTGTTTGTGTATATATTTGGTTGACAAACATCTTCTGAGTTTCCTACTCACATGGACGGTTATGATATATTTATCAGTTTATAAGTCTCTTCAATGACTATACGAAAATGCTTGCATTATTTTATTTATATGATGATAATGATACTTATTAATGAATTTGTTACGAATTGAAAGAAAAGCCAGCTGGATATTATTTAATTTTTATATCTAGTCAAGTTGCATCATATAGAGATTTCATAATCTTGAGTCATTGACTTTAAATTTTCCACATATGGACAAATTAAAACCACACAATTTATATTTATTTCTAATATAATTTTTATGCATTATATATATGGTCTGGTAGCACAAATTCCGGTGGCCTAGCATGACATTCTGCTGACTAGCCAATAAGGAGAAGACATATGGTTAGTTAGGTCAATTGGTCAAACTTCAAATAAAGTAGGTAAATCTAATGAGGGATGACGCAGTAGTTGTCACCATTAGGGTAGATTTGGGAATTGGTGAAAAAAAAGTACTGTGAAGTGGGCTAGAATTATATGGACAAAAACCATTGAAGTGGATTAGTTTGGGAATAGCATGGATAAAAAAATTGCACATAAAAAAATTCATGGATGAAAAAAAAAAATCATGGATGATTGTTAAAAAATAGAATAAACCCAAGTTTATACTAAATATATAAATACCAAAGATAAAATGAAAATTATTTGGTACGAATTTAAATTTAAATTGATATAAATATAAAATATTCTTTATAATATAGATTTTATTTTTTACATTCTATAAAAATTAAAATAGAATACATATTTGGACTCATATTGTTTTTAATAAAATCTACATTTGTATCATTTATATTTGTATGATAGAAACTTTCAAAATAAAATCTTGCATAGAGTTTTATACACTAAATTGTAAATTCTTTCTTAATATAGAGACTTAATTATAAATTTTTAAACTATAAGGACCTGATTATAATTCCATTGAAAATATAGAGATTCAATGTATAATTTAACCTATATATTAGTGTATATTAATTCACTCTTTTATTTATTAAATATATATAAAAAAGTAAATTGAATAAGTTGAATATGTGGATCATATTTTAATTAAAAAAGTTTTGGATTAAGTCCTATAAATAATATTTTTTAATGAATTACATATAACAAAAGGTATTTTAAGTACGAGTAACATTTATATATTTGAGATTAGCTAATCTAGCTAAAAGTGGTAATGATGTTATATTTAAATCAAAATGTCCAAGGATCAATTCGGAATAATAAACTGCTGTTTTATAAATGAAAATGTGAAAACAAATTAAAATAAACTACTGTATGTATTAGGTAGACGAATAAATTTGGAAGGAGAAACATAGAAAAAAATTTTAATACTCAAAAAATGATTTTTTAAACATATTTACTGTTTAAAAATTAAAAAGAAAAATGAATTATCAATTCAAGTATAGAGTTAATTGTTTGATGCTTGCCTTATTGCTATTGTGGTCGAAATTTCAAACTTAATGAAGAATAAAGTAAAAAATAATTAAATAATAAATATAGGTAAAATTAACATTTAATTAATGTATAGATAATTTCTTATTTTAATTAATTATTGAAAACATAAATTATTAAAAAAACAAAATTAAGGATATTTTGATAAATTAATATTAATGGTTTGTTATTATTTATTAGCAATTTAAGAATGTGTAATTAGCATATTTTTTTTATATTAACTATATATAAACATGCATTTATTCTATATTTTTATTTCTCCATATATGTTATTCCCAAATCCATTAATAAACAACCCAATTACACTTTTTGGGGACCCGAATTACACTTGAAAATCTTAAGTTGTTTTTTCTCCCACAGTCCATATAGTTATAGCCCGCTACACAACACACTTTTTTTTCGCCATTTCCAGACCTGCCCTTACGGCAACAATTATGACATCACTGCTCATTAGAATTTCAATAAAAGCATTGACCAATTGACCCTAAGAGCCATATGTCTTCTCCCTGTTGGCTAGTCAGCAGAATGTCATGGTAGGCCACTGGAATATGTGCCACCAGAGACTCCGCCTATGGTCATTGCATTGCTCTACCAAGGCATCATATTCTACGATTTTCACTACCTCTCTAGAAGTTTTTCTTTTTTCCTCAATCACGAAGAATTAGAAGAAAAAAGAGTACGCGGGTTAATAATTTTCCAATATAATATTATGACTGGATACATACATTGAAATTGATGAATAAATCTCTGCAGAAGGAAGGAGGATGTGCTTTCAATTCATATCTATTTCCGACCAATAATGCTCTTCTGTACCAACTGTGAGATATGCTACTCAAATGTATGTTATAGTAAAACTCTAATTAATTAATTAGCTGTACTAACTTGATTGATTAGCTTTAATTTTCGCTCATGCCAATGACAATATTAAATAATATAGTAATGCTACTTAAACAAGTTTTTTTTACCAATTAAGTGGTTAACTAAGTAAATTTACAACAATACCTCCTCTCATTCAAAAGAGCGTGATACACTCGTTCTTCAAAATAACTGCACCATGCCTTCATCTTCTTCCTCCTCCTCCTCTTCCTCCTCCGCCGTCTTCATCTTCTTCCTCCTCCATCATCGTCTTCTTCTTACTCCTCCTCCTTTGTTGTCATCGCATCATCGTCGTCTTCTTCTTCTTCCTTCTCCGCAGTGCCTTCTTCCTCTTCCTTTGTCATCATCATCATCATCATCATCATCATCATCTTATTCTTCTTCTTCCTTCCTTCCTTCCTTCCTTCCTTCCTTCCTTGATCCATGTCTACTACTACTATTTCATATATTTTCGTATTGCTTCAAAATTTATAAGCCATGGGATAATGTATTAGGGAGAAAAATGTTATATTGAGTTTAAGAGTAAACAACAAATGTTTATCAAATTTTATAGAGAAATATAATCAAACATATCTGTTGCGTTGTGATCCGGTGGGCTTCCCTTAGCGATGGTGCTACTTCGACAACGTCAAAGTGGTTTGGCTCCAGGAAATAGGTGGGTGTTGTACCTGCAAGGCACTCCGATGCCTAAGTCAGTGGGAGTTTTAGTAAGTTTAGTATAGTAGAATTGGGTAAGTGTTTTATACCTCTCAAATGAACTTATTGTCATGTTTATAATACCCCCTTTCTCGTTAATTCGTGATCGTAGTTTCAGGAGGGAGTTCCCCACATTTACGCGGTGGAACTGCTCCTTACAGTTTCCACCTTGCACGGTTATAACTTCCCTTCAACGTGGTTTCAAGTTGGCCTTTGTATCGCCAAGTCGGACGACAGTCGCATTTTGTCAAGTCGGAAAGGGACTTGCCTTGCAAGTCGGTAAAGGGCCCGTTTCCTAAGTGGGCTGGCCCAATAAACTATAACGATTTGGGCCAGTATGAACAGTGCCACTGCTTGAGGTTGTTACTTAGTGGCAAGTTCAAGCATCAATCAGAAGTCAGACATCCGCTCCACATACAAGTCGGCTTATAGGTCGAGGTTTGTTGCTTACGCGGCGCCGGCGTGTTACTTCCGTGTGACTCCCCCACTTCTGAAAGTTTGGAAGGAAGAGTTTTTGAAATTTAATTTTTAAAATTCCAAAACTCCAAACCTTTTCAGATTCTCCTCATTTGTCGTGACATATTCCCTCTCTCCTTATTATTATTATAATATATTTCATGTCACCTCATACAAACATCACCTCACTCTTTCATCATTATCTTTTTTCTTTATCTCACTCATCCTGCCCCTTCTTCAACACACTTCCACAACTGATTCCGCTTCTTTCTTCCATCGTTCTTCTTTCTTCTATCGTTCTTCCAAGCTTTCCCAGGTAAATGTTTCTGTCATCTTTGAGGAATCCTTTCGTTTTGTGTAGCTATTTTCTATGTTTGCTGGTATGCTACTGTTGTGTTGACCATAGCTGTTTCTTAGTTTGCAAAGGGCGGGAGCTGTGTTGAAGAACATGGCTACTTTGCCCCATTGATGTTTACACCTTTTGTTTTTTCAGAGATTTACCTTTTATTGTCAAATCCTGTAACACCTTAACACTGACAAACTATGCCGTAGACACGATTAGCCAATATTAAGCTATTACGACACTTACTTACCTTAGTCCATCAGAGCGGAATCTTTTTAAACCGACTATCATACATATAATTTCATACGAAAATAGAGCCATATACATTAATGTTAAAAAACTTACTGTGTATATACATGAATTATCTTGTACAAATGGTTCATTGAATATACTCTTAGCTTGCGAAGCTTAAGCTGTTACATATATACCATATCTACCTCTAACACACACATTCCTAACTCTCCATACACACTCAAGACTTGACCATACGCAGCGGAGAACGACTAAGACCATGCGTTATGCTTGTTACTTCGCCTACCTTCCAGAACATGAACCTGCATTTTGAAAAACATATGAACAAATACGGGATGAGAATCCTAAGCATTGGATTCTCAGTACGGTAAAGGCTCTAAAATTACATAAGGTAAGCTAGCAGGATCACACAAGGCAATCCTACTCGTTACTCAGGTTTTCTCATGTTTATTCTTGCCAATCTGTGATAGCAGCAGCATGAGGAATATGGAACTGGGGAATGCCTGTGCCTGATGGCCTATAACACATTCCAGTTCCACCTCCCATTAACTGATTTTGGTGATTTGGTAACATCATCATTGGCATGCAAACTCCACTCCCCATTGACATTATCTGCAAACATATATTTGCAACAATGTTTCTATATGAACTGGGAATTAGCTGCTAGAAGATAGAGGATTAATTAATAGTAAAACTAACCTGCAACTGAAGCTTCAGTGTCTTAAGATAGTCAATGGCATCATCAAGTGTTGAAGCTTTATCATTCTAACATATACATTATTGAAAGTTTAGATGTAAAATAGGCACTGACAAAGAGAAAAATAAACTTGGGAATATAATGAACACTACTAGAGACACACCTTATTGCAGTTGGGTATGAGTTCTTTCAATGAACGAATCCTCTTGTTGATTCGAGTAGCTAGAAAAACAATCCTTTGCTCTCTGGACACTTATGAATCGATTCGGTAAGGAATAGAGTCGATTCGCAAGGCCCAGAAATTCATATCTTCAAATTTTCGAGTCGTCGGAATTGATTCCCAAGCGGGGAGAATCGATTCAGACGTAGCAAAAACAGCAGCAAAACAAGGAAATTGCCAAGTTTTAGAAATCAAAACCTTTCAAACTTTTACTTCAAACTCATCCTTTTGAAACCATCCCCTTTTAGCCCATTTCGGCAAAAACCTCAAGTTCACAAATCAAAATCTAAGCTTTCCAAAGCAGTATTTCCACTTCCGTTCCACTTTTCATCATAACATATCATTCCTTCATCTTCCAAACAATACACACAATCAATATCATCATGCATATCTTAGACATCACACAACCAATCATCATCAACATGTCATACATTGCATATCAAGCATCAATTAGCCCATACCACAATTCCTAGTCTCATTTTTAAGGTTAAACCTAGGTCCACTAGCCTAGTTTATCATGCTAGATTAGCTCATACAATAACGAATCCTAAACCGTACTTGGATTCCAACACTCAACATGTCCAAAAGTGGCTCCACCACTCCATTGAGCGTCCAAGCACGCCATGGTCATACCCATTATCCTACTTGTCCTTACCAACATTTATCTCATTCGCAATCCATCACCTACAACACATAAAAATACAAACCACACCAAGAATCCAAATCCTATCAACCTAGGGCTCATAAAAATGGCAAGGACAAAAGTTGGAAAGCTCTCACCGGGATATAGCGTTTGGGCTTTGAGTCGTAGCTTGTAGGCAAGCTAGAACATCACCTATAACATTGAATTACCAAAAATCCACCAAGGTCAAAGACCCAAAATTTCGCATAATTGAAAGGAATAAATGGGTAAGAAATCTCAAAACCCATACCTCAAGATTAGGATAGAAACGTAGAGGATGGCGAGAGCTTCGCGTAGCCGCAAACGGTGCGTCAATCGGAGCTCCGATGTGAAAGATATGGCCGCCGAAAGTGGGTGGTGAATAGTAACCACCACCGCACCTCCAACCTCCATCTCAACTCTCTTCTTCGAACAAGAAGAAGAAGATTGAGTTATGTTTGGTGTGTTGGGCTTATATATATGCCCATTAATGAAAGGCATATACATAATTTCATATGATTGGGCCACTTCTGGTCAAAACCTTTAGGATAAGTGTTCGTGTTTGTGTTCTAATCATTTTTGTGATCGTTCTCGTACCTCCGTTTCCATTTCGTTTTATTCCCGAGGAACTTATGCTGGTACCGTTAATTAAATTAACGGCTCGGGTTTCGGTGCAGCTTGAGCTGACGGCGTATCCTATTTCACTTGGAAAAATCCATTGAGCCTGAATATCTCAGTGAAATTTTCGGAATTAATCCCGTGGTTTGGTTTACGAAATTGTTGGGGTTTAAAAATCCTTTTTTGTAGTTTCACTCTCGCTTCTTTTCACCTTATGCCTCTTCATAGAAAAATCTCTTTCTTTCTGTTTTTCTCTTTCTTTTTTTTACCAATAAGTATCTTGTGTGATTTTGTAGGCCCCGAAATTAGGTTTTAACATGGCAAGAAGGGTCGCCCATGAAATGCTTCAACTTATCCCTAAGTGTTGTGAATGGATAGAGTCAGCAGTATTAGGTGCTAAGTCTATTGTTGATGAGGATTTTGTTAAGTCATTCTGTGAGCATCATGATTTTTGTTCTGGTAGGACTGAGAAGAGAAAATACCAAGTAGTTGCCCCTGACATAGGAGACCGAGCGTGTTACGTTGTTCTTGAGGTGAGTAGTTGTATTTTTGTCTATGAGGCCATCTTTACCAAGATAGGGGTGAAGATCCCTTTCTCCGAGTTTGAGATAGAGGTTTTGAGAGAGTGTGAAATAGCACCTTCTCAAATCCATCCCAATTCTTGGGGATTTATTAGGGCTTACCAAGTCATTTGTCGAGAGTTTGGCATTTCGACTTCCTTAGGGGTTTTCCATCATCTTTTCAACCTGACCAAACCCTTTAGCAAAGATAAGCAACAATGGCTTTCGTTTCGAGCTAACCAAGGTCGAAAGGTGTTCGAGATGTATGAGGAGTCTGTTAAGGATTTTAAGAATCTTTGTTTTAAAATTATTTCACAACCTGGAACTACTCCTTTTTGGATTGATGGGGAGGGTGAATGTCAATTTCCCTTATCTTGGAACAAAGAATGGGTAGATCCAAAAGCTGACCGAAATGAGTTGTCTGAGTTAGAGTTGTTTTTTGTTGACACCTTGAGTGAGTGTTGGGGAGAGAAGGATCATTATTTACTTACTCGCATGTTACACACCAAATCATCTCATTATATTCAAGATAAAATTCTTGGTAGGTCTAACTTGTTGGAAAATCTTTGCTTTGCCTAGCCAAATAATTTATTTGTTGTCTTTCATGTTGCGCATTTTGTAGGGAAGATGTCAGGGAAGTCGAGCGCGTATGATCGTTTTAAGGCACATTTGTTGAGTCAATCGAAAAAGCCAGTGCCGACCCTCAAATCGGGTTTCGGTGCTGATAGGTCGGTCTCCCCCAATCTCTCCGCATTGACTTCTTCTTCTGTTCCTGAATCGAGTTCGGCGAAGACCACCAGTGCAACTCCCTCACCTCAGTTAAGTATTCATGGGATGGACAATAGTGAGAAGTCAGTTCAAGAACCTTCCCCTTCCCGAAAGCGTAAAACTTATGAGCCCAAGTACCGTCTCATAAATAGCAAAGAGTTTGACCATACCGGGTTTACTCAGGAGTACCTTGTTGGTGGCAATAACAAAATCTCCATGGATGGGGAGAATTTTATGAAAAATCTGGACTTCAC
Organism: Stylosanthes scabra; assembly: GCA_036250425.1. Lineage (NCBI taxonomy): Eukaryota > Viridiplantae > Streptophyta > Magnoliopsida > Fabales > Fabaceae > Stylosanthes > Stylosanthes scabra. The sequence goes on along the minus strand of JASCZI010000946.1, from coordinate 10,347 downwards.
CACTCGGACTTGCATCAAGGCTGCCGCTATATGTCAAGCTACTCAAAATAAACTTAGGGGATCTTTGGTGGTTCCTGAAGGTGAGGTCGAACCACTTCGGACTCGTGTTAAAGCTGTTGAGGCTGAGAAGAATGTAATTGAAGGTGAGAAATTCGAGTTGTCTTCTAAGATAACAACTTTGGAAGCTCGTCTGGCTTTGGAGTCTCAAGACCTTAACGCTACTAAAGAGTTGTTGAGGAAGATTGAGAAAGAAAAGTTGGATGGAAAAGAGAAGTATAAGAAATTGTAAACGAAATTCAAGTTGAAGATTGGGAACCAAAGAAAACTCGAGGAAGAACTCCAAGCTGTGAAGGAGTTGTGTGATCAGTTTTCTATGGATGGGATGTTGGTGGTTGAAGAGACGGTCACTAACTTGAAGGCCCAACTTCGAGTTCTTCTTCCTCAGTTTGACGTCGACCAAATCGGTCGGGATAATAGAGTTGTAGATAGGGTAATAATCTGTACAACTCCTGTGGTAGATGAGCAATCCGAACCTGAAGGGGTTGCTGTCGATGGTGGGGAGCAAGTCGAAGATGTGGAAACGTCTGAACTACCTCCTACTCCACCGTGTTGAAGACTTTAATTTCTGTTTTTGATTAATGTTTTGTGTTGATACTTCAGTAACCTTTATTATTTTATCCTTCGTTGAACTTTATGTTTCTTGAAAACATATTTAATGTTTATTTAAGTTATCACAATTTCGGACCTCGTCGCTTTCAATTTATTTATTGTTTTGCGTTTTTTCGAGCTTGAAATCGGATAAGTCGAACATTGATGACTACGATAATGAACGATGCATTTAAAGTAGGAATATCCATAAACATAAGAAATATTTACATGAAGAAACCATAAAGAGTCAAATACATAACTATTGACATAAGTTATGAGTACTAATCTCCGCTTTGATGCCTCGTTAAAACCCCCTTTTTGAAAACCCTGTGGGAAAAAACCAAGAAGTCGGGAAAATGAGTACATCAGGGAGCGACGACGTATTACTTAAGAGTAGTATTTCTTGAGGTTGCAAGCGTGCCAGGACCTCTACAGATTGGTTTCCAGTAAAGTTGCGATCTTATAATAGCCTTTTCCTAATACTTCAGCAATTCTAAATGGACCTTTCCAGTTAGCAGCAAGCTTTCCTTCACCTGGCTTTGGCATCCCAATGTCATTCCTCAGTAGTACCAAGTCATGTTTGAGAAAGGTTATCCGTATCACCTTCTTTTTGTATCTGCTACTCTCTGCTTGAGAGCGTGCTCTCTCAGCCGAGCTTCTTCTCGGATTTCATCTCCAAGTTCTAGCTCCTACCTGCAAGCTTGCATATCGTCGACTTCCCTATAGAACCTAACCCTTGGGCTTTCGAATTCCAACTCTAGTGGGATCATTACATCCATACCATACGCCAGTCTAAAAAGGGTCTCACCCGTGGTAGATTGGGGTGTTGTTTTATATCCCCAGAGCACTTGTGGTAGCTGCTCTACCCAAGCCCCTTTAGCTTCATCCAACCTTCTCTTTAAGCCTCTCGGGATCACTATGTTGGTCACCTTTGTTTGTTCGTTGGCTTGTGGATGTTCAACTGAAGTGAACTGATGTTCGATTTTTAAATCAGATACTAGTTTACAGAAAGAAAAATCAGTAAACTGAGTTCCATTATCTGTGGTTATGGAGTGGGGGACACCAAACCGAGTTACCACATTTTTCCACAAAAATTTCTTGCTCTGCCTGGCTATAATAGACGATAGTGGTTTGGCTTGGGTCCACTTTGTGAAATAGTTGATCCCTACGATGAGATACTTGACTTGACCCGGTGCTTGGGGAAAAGGTCCCAATAAGTCGAATCCCCACTTAGCAAAAGGCCAAGGGGAAGTGACGTTTATCAGCTCTTCTAGAGGGGCCACGTGGAAGTTGGCATGGGCTTGGCATGGTGGGCATCGTTGCACAAATAAGGTCGCATCTTTCTGTAAGGTTGGCCAATAAAACCCAGCCCGAAGGACCTTCTTAGCCAGTGATCGAGCACCTAGGTGGTTGCCACATATTCCACTGTGGACTTCTTCAAGTACTTCAGAGGTTCTCGAAGTCGGAACGCACTTCAATAGGGGAATGGAGAAACCCCTTTTGTACAAAGTCCCCCTGACTAGGGTATATTGCTGAGCTTTCTTAATGAGGGCTTTTGCATCCTTGTCATCTTTAGGGACCACGTCGAACCTCAGATAATTTAGAATTTCCGACATCCACCCCAGTTCAGCTCCTAAGATCATCATCACTTCGTTCGTCTGACTTTGCTGGGCTATGGATGGAGACTATAGCATCTCCTGAATCAGACTTCGGTTGGGCCCATCGGGCTTAGTACTTGCCAACTTAGATAGAGCATCTTCTCGATGCTTTTCTTCTCTCGCAATGTGTCGCACCTCTACATATGCGAATTCGGTCATCAACTTTAAAGTCGCTTCTAAGTACATCTTCAAGTTTGGTTCCTTCGCTTGGAACTCTCCATTGATTTGGGAGGTTACTACCTGGGAGTCGTTGTATATGATAACTTTCTTGGCGCCTGCTTCCTTGGCCAATCTCAAACCTGCTGAGACAGGTTCATACTCTGCTTTGTTATTGGTGACTTTAAAGCCAAACTTCAAGGGAACTTCCAAACTTGTCTATTGACCATCCTCTAAAATGATTCCTGCTCCACTTCCCGACTTGTTAGAAGATCCATCGACATAAATAGACTAGGTGGCCGAGTTGTTGTTCTATATCCCGGTGTGTTCTATGATGAAGTCAGTGAGGCATTACGCCTTAACCGTCGTTCTGTTCTCGTAAGAGATGTCGAACTCGGTTAGCTCAATTTCCCACTTCATTATCCTTCCAGCTAAGTCGGTTTTCTGCAGTACATTTTTAATAGGGTGGCTTGTTCTAACTTTCACCTTATGAGCTTGGAAGTAGGGGCGCAATCTTCTAGAGGCCAAGATTAGAGCGAAAACTACTTTTTCAATCCTCTGGTAGTTGAGTTCTGCCCACTGTAGTGCCTTACTCGTGAAGTAAACCGGATGCTGGCCTTCATCATCTTCTCGAATCAAAGGTGAAGCCACTGCTTGATCCGAAGTGGTCAAGTATAAAACAAGGGCTTCTGCTTCCTTTGGCCGAGATAGGATGGGAGGTGCAGACAAGAAATTTTTGAAGTGTTGCAGAGCCTCTTTACACTCGGTTATCCATTCAAACTTCTTGCCTTTTTTCAGAATATCAAACAAAGGCAATGACCTTAGTGCTGACCCTGCTAGAAACCTTGATAAAGCTGCCAATCTACCATTCAACTGTTGGACTTCTTTCAGGCACATATGACTCTTCATGTTCAAAATGACTGTGCATTTGTCACGATTTGCTTCGATTCCTCTTTGGGTTAACGTAAACCCCAAGAATTTGCCTGCCCCCATCGCAAACACGCACTTGGTCGGATTTAACCGTATATTGTGTAACCTGATGGTTTCAAACACTTTGGCCAAGTCGGAGAGTAAATCTTCTTCTCTTTTGGTCTTCACCAACATGTCATCAACATAAGCTTCCATCAAGTCACCCAAGTGCGGCTTGAATACCTTATTCATCAGTCTCTGATATGTTGCTCCCGCATTCTTAAGTCTGAAAGGCATGACTATGTAGCAATAGTTAGCTTTGGGAGTGATGAAGGAGGTTTTTTCTTGGTATGGGGGGTACATAGGGATTTGGTTATAACCAGAATAGGCGTCCATGAAGCACAAAAATCGATAGCCCGCCGAAGAGTCAACCAAAATATCAATATTTAGAAGTGGATAGGGATCTTTAGGGCATACCTTGTTGAGGTCTGTATAATCGACGCACATTCGCCACTTCCCGTTCTGCTTTTTAACCAAAACCACATTTGCCAACCATTTTGGGTACTTTACCTCTCGAATGAAGCCGGCATCCAACAAGGCTTCGACTTGTTCTTCCACAACTCGGGCCCTTTCATTACTCATCTTTCTCCTTCTCTGTTGAACAGTTCTCGTTCCAAGATATACAGATAATTTATGATTCATGTATTTCGGGTTGATTCCTGGCATGTCAGATGCCTTCCAAGCAAACAAGTCGGAATTCCGCCTAAGCAGCTCGACCAAGTCATCTTTCAAGTCGGTCGGTAAGGTTGCTTCAATCTTTGTTGTCTTGTCGGGAGCATTGTCAATCTGAATGTCCTCCAGCTACCCCTCCAGAAGAGGTCGCAACTCTTCATCCCTTTCTGGCCTCCCCAGTTCCAACATGTTGACTTGTTTCTTTGCCATCTCATTTTTTTGCAACAAGCATTCATGATAGCACTTCCTTCCCAGGTTCTGGTCTCCTCAAACTGTCGCTAACCCTTGTTGAGTTGGAAACTTCATACATAGCTGTGGAGTGGAGACGACAGCCCCCAGCTTGTTGAGTGTTCTTCTTCCAATCAACGCATTATACGCCGATGGAGTATCAACCACGATGTAATCTACCCCCAGAGTCTTGCTCAAATCGCCTCCTCCAAAGGTTGTGTATAGAGTTAAATATCCCATAGCTTTAATTGGTTCACCACTTAAACCAAATAGAGCATCTGAGTACGCCCTTAACTTAGAATCTCCCAAGCTGAGTTTCTGAAAAGTCGGTTTGAATAATATATTCGCTGAAGAACCTTGATTGATTAAGGTTCTGTGGAGATTGGCATTGGTAAGGATCATGGTTATCACCACTAGGTCATCATGTCCTTCTTGGACTCCTTTTGCATCTTCGGAGGTGAAAATGATCTCAGGCAGCTTGACGCAGTTTATCTCTGACCCGACGTGATAGACCTCCTTCAGATGTCTCTTTCTAGAGGACTTAGTCAGACCTACACCAACAAAGCCTCCAGAGATGGTGTGGATGTGTCTCTCTGGGGCTTGCTATTGATTTGAACTTTCTCGTTCGACCTGTTCTCCTTTCTCCTCTTCTCCGGTCGGTTCGACCTACTTAGTTCCAAATATCTGTCTAACCTTCCTTCTCTGGCCAACTTCTCATTGATGTTCTTCAGATCGTAGCAATCATTTGTGTGACGTCCATACATGCAATGGTACTCACAGTAGTCTGGCTTGTTCCCCGCCGTCCTGCCTTTGATTGGCCTTGGAGTTGATAATTTCTGGACATTACAAATGTCTCAGTACACTTCAACGAGAAAGGTCCTTAGAGGGGTATAGGAATGATACTTTATGACCTTGGAGCTAGAACTCGAGATCAAGTTCTCTCTTTCCTTCCTTGTGCTTCTTAATCTCGACCTCTTTTGTGGAGCCGGTATTCCGCAATGAACTGCTTCCTCCATATTAATGTACTTCTCCGCTCGTTCCTGAATTTTGGCAAGAGAAGTTAGGTGTCTTTTGGAAACTGACTGGGAAAATGGCCCATCTCACAGTCCATTTAAAAGTCCCATGATCGTGGCTTCGGTGGGTAAGTTGATTATTTCCAAGTTGTGCTTTGTTGAATCGCTCCATATAAGTTCTCAAGCTTTCCCCAACTTCCTGTTTTTCCCCCACAAGGCTGGGGGTATACTTCATCTTTTCTTTCTGGATCGAAAAGTGGTTAGGAAACCTCTCGCTAAGTCATCAAAGCAAGCTATTGACCTTTCTGGAAGGTTGTCGAACCAATGTTGTGCAGCTTTGGTTAGAGTAGTAGGAAAGGCTTTGCAGCGAGTCGCATCTGAGGCTCCGGCTAAATACATACGACTCCAAAAATTGCTTAGATCGTGCCTTGGGTCCGTGGATCCATCATACAAAGCCATATCCGGGTTCTTGAAGTTCTTAGGAACTTCTGCTTGCATGATCTCCTCAGAAAATGGATCTCCGGTCGTAAATTCCAGGTCGGGATGTGTGGGAATTGTCTTGCCGGTTTCCTTCCTCTTCAACTCATCCTCCAACCTCTTCAATTTTTCTTCTGTTTCCTTCCTCCAGGCCTATTCCCTGTGTAGCTGGTGCTTAATCTCTCTTTGTTTTGCTAGGTCATTTTCGAGATAATCTAGACGACCTAGGTGTCCTGTTACAATGCCCATTATGTCATAGGCACTTCTATGCTCTGAGTCTCTTCTTGGAATGTGAATCTGAAGGGTGTGAGGCTGAAGGATGTGAGATTGAGGTGGATGGTGGGTGTGTGGACCTAGGAAGCGATGGTGAGAAGTCCTCCTCTCATGATAGCTATGAGAGTGCCGAGGATAAGGCATACAAGCCACCTCCGGAGGGATACGAGTTGAGTAGTGACAGTGACAGTGCAATTAGAAAGACTGTGGCCAAGAAGACTTGGAGAAATGTTATTTTGACACCAACAAAGAAGGATTCTCCTAAGAAGAATGGAAAGAAAACACCAACCAAGAAGAACACTGGTGGACTTGGGTTAGATGATGAGCAACCTGTAGGTAGTGGACGACAATCCAATAAAAAAGGGTCCATAAAATATGCTGGGAGAAGGAAGCAAAAATCTAGGCCTAATTTTGGTCCAAGTAGCTCTAGTTCTGGGCCAAGCAGTTCTGGATCCTAGCCAAGATTGGATGCTGGTGTTGGGTTAAGGAATGGCCCAAGTGTTGTGGAGCCCACTATTGAAGAGGTGGATTCGGAAGAGGACAAGGAGTATGTGTATGAGAGTGAGGCCTTTGTGTTTCCAATCTCATCAGATGAGGAGGGCTGGAATATGCACAAGTGGACATAATTTAATACTGGTTATGGTTATGGGGAAGTTTACTTTGAGTTGGGCATGGAATTTGATACAATGGAAGAGTTTAGGGAGGCTCTCAAAGACTTGTTTTTGTTAGGGAAAGGAATGCAAGTACAAGAAAAACGAGCCTAAGAGGATCAGGGTAGCATGTGCAGTTACTGGCTGTCCCTTTCTAATTTACTACTTGGAAAACACAAGGACCAATTGCTTTCAAATCAAGACATTTGTGAATAATCATACATGTGGTAGGGAGTTGGGATCTAATCTAGCTGACTGTAATTGGGTTGCTTCAAAGTTGGTGAAGGTAATTCCTACGAGGCCCAATTTGACACCCAAGGAGGCCAAGCAGCATATTAATGAGGTCTATAAAGTACATATACATGAAAAGATGATAACCCGGGCATTGAAGAGAGTTGGAGAGAAGGTGATTGGAAAAGAGGGGGAGCAATACAACAAACTCCATGATTATGTTGCTGAGTTGTTGAAGACTAATCCTGGCACAACTATGTTGTTGTCAACACTGCCTCAGCCAAAGAAGCTCTCATTGTTTGACATGCTATATATCTCACTTGAGGCATGCAAGTTGGGATTCAAGGCTGGTTATAGGAGATTGATTGGGTTGGACGACTGTTTTTTAAAAGGGTATTATGGTGGACAGCTTTTGTCAGCAATGGCACAAGATGGCAATAATCAGATCTTTGTCATTGCTTATGCTGTTGTGGATAGTGAAAATACTGATACATGGAAATGGTTTCTTACAATGCTGAGGGAGGATTTGGGTGATGTTTGTGATGAAGGAATCGAGTTCATGTCGGATCAACAAAAGGTTAGGCTTTTAATATTTCTGCCGAATATGTTTGCTAGCTTAATGTATCAAACTGTTAGCAATGTATTATTTGTGTTAATGTTGCTTCACTATTATTTCAGGGGCTAACTTCTGCACTAAGCTCTGTGTTTCCAACTTCAAACCAGAGGAATTGTGTTCTCCATATATGGAAGAACTTCACAAAGAAATTCAAAGACATGGCATCCAAAAGCATGGTTTGGAGATGTGCTAGGACAACAACCGAGCCATAGTTCTGGATCAAGATGGAGGAATTGAAGAACATAAACTACAATGCTTGGGAGCATATGATTCGCTTCCCTCCATCTAGTTGGTCTAAGTCCCATTTTAACCACAACACCAAAATTGATAATATCACCAACAACATGTGTGAGGTGTGGAATGCCAAGATTGTTTCATATAGGGGGAAGCCAATCTTGACCATGTGCGAAGAACTGAGATGCTATATAATGAAGAAAATGGCCAATCACAAGAGGAAGCTATGTAAGTATAGTGGCAGGCTAGCACCCGTGGTACAACAAAAGCTTCGTGATATTATCATCCCCACAAGTGCTAGATGGGAGGCTCTATCGAGTGGGGACAATGAGAAGGTTATCTATCAAGTGTTACTCAAGCCTTAGCAGCTATGTGTTAACCTGAAGGAACACACTTACACCTGCAACAGGTGGCAGCTGACAGATAATTTGTTTATTTTAATACAAAATCATCTTTGTTATTGCATTGTGTAGTTTGAGGTACCATATATAAATCTAACATAGTTTGTAACAAAATGATTGCATTGTTATAGCATTGTGTTGTTATTGAAACAACTTATTATATTGTTATTGTATTGTGTGGTCTGAAAATTATTACATTTCATTGATTTGTTATGCACATAGGTATTCAATGCAAGCATGCAGTTACTATAATTGGCATGCACAGAAACGCTGGTTACAAGCTAGAAGACTTTGTGCACAAATCCCTCACCATGGATGTTGTTAGGGCTACCTATAACAATGTCATAAATCCAGTGCCAAGCCAAGAGTATTAGACTCCAACAGGTTGTGAAGGGATTAAACCTCCTCTAATTGCTCGTCCAGTTGGCCGTCCAGTTAAGAGAAGAGTCAAAGACCACATTGACATGATAATAGGCAACAAGGTGAGGAAGACATGCCAAGTTACTTGCAGCAAGTGTGGTGAAAAATAACATTATTACAAGACATGCAACGGTGCACCTAGGGATCCAAATTGGAAAACAAAATCAAGGCAAACCAAGAAGGAAAACAAGCATAGTGCTACCACACAAGGGGTATTCTCTTTGTTTACTCATTTATGATTTGTTTTGCTTAGTTGGTAGCTCTGTTTTGGTTGATTTGCAATGGATTTCTGATTTGCAATGGTCCCCTCGAGGCTTTTATCAGGGGTTTAGTTGTCACATATTTAATATTATCAGGGGTTTAGTTGTCATCTTTTTATTATTATCAGGGGTTTAGTTGTTCTATTTAGTACACGTTTATGGCATTTTTTGTGTTGTCTTACATACTGTTCTTGCATTCATATAGGGGGAGGCTAACCCAAACCCAGATGCCAACATTGGAAGTGTGCAAAATGCACCAATTGACCTTGTGGTAATTCCCTGCTCTGTTGCTTTGTCACAATTCCATCAAATGGAAGCAACAATTAGATTAGTTATTGTGATCAAATTCATTCTTTCTTTTTTTTTTTTGCTTTTGGTAGGAAAAGGAAAGGAAGAGTAAGAAGGAAAAGTCACGAATTGCTAGTGCTAGCCTACCTGAGGAAATGATTTTCTCTCAATCTGCTCCTCCTCCTCCACATGATGCAGCAACAACAGAACCAATCGTGGCTCCTCCACCTCCTCCAGCTATTGTGGCTGCTCCACCTCCTCCACCAACAACAAGGTTCAGAAAAAAACAACCCATTGTTAGGCCCCCCACTGCAACCAATCCCAAGGACCCACCACCATTCACCTTCATGCCAACGCTTGGTTTCAAGCCTCCAAGAAATATTTAAAGTTGATCGCTATTAAAGCATAGAACTAATAATTCTATTTGTCATATTTTGATAAGAAATAATGTTTTTTGGAAACTATTTGTGGTATTTTGAAAAAGAAACAATGTAGTTAACTTTGTTTCCTAGGACAAAAACAGAATGATATGTATCAATTTCTCACTATGAATGAGAAATATTATGCTTTATATATCTTCATGATTTTTCTTTTCTTTCTGAATTTCTGGTACTCTATTTCATTGTTGAGTCCCACTCTGTCAACATATGTATGCATCCAGGTTTCACATCATTTCATACTCATTACAGTGCAGAAAAGCACAAGTTCTCAAAAATTAAACATTTTTCATTCAAATGAAAACACCATTCACACAAACATGCTTCACATTCATTCAGTAACATTTTCAGATCACATCTCACATGTTCTTCAAACTCATCATAATACAACTAGTAATTTCACGTTGCGTACCCCTAATTTAAAACAATCCCTTCATTGCTAACACAAGTAGGATGCTAATCAAACCAAAAATTGCTATGCGTAAACACTTGTTGTCTTGAATTCCCCTAACATCATTTGTTGCTTTAAAGTTTAACTCCATGTCCAGCTCATGCACTCTTTCCTCAAGCTCCTTCAACCTTCTCACAATGAAAATGTTGTTCCTTCCAGAAATCCATGTAAACCATGTTACAATATGCATGCAAGGTTTTTATGATTAGGTTTTGATGAATGACAACCATTGTGGAGTTGATAAACAACCACCAAAAGTTTGAGG
>JASCZI010000945.1:0-13098 GCA_036250425.1 Stylosanthes scabra | reverse complement strand
GAGTCAAGCAGTATTCATCTCTGGCGGAGAGGAACTGGCAAAAAGCGATGGACTTTTATGGCCCTAAAACCCATCCCAACATGTATATTACTATACTCATGGAGAGATCGTCTCTTTCATTAAGCCTTTCAAGTCAAATACGCTCCAATGCGGTATTTTCTTGCCCTTTCTTATTATAATTTCTTTCCGCGAGATTTCCATTCAGGTGATTAAGTTCATGTTAATCTTTTATACTGAAATATTTTCTATCATGTATTTATATCAGTAGCAATTCCTAGTCCCTTCCCCAAACAATGTATGTTCGCACTTCCAGCTTATACATGTCCAGATGAAAAGCTTGGAAAAATGTCTGACATGTACTGAATTATGCTGTTATGTTAGAGGAGTTACACTGTAAAATCTCAACTGCATATTTTTCTCAAGTTATATATAATACCGTGTAGTGTAACACTCAGATTGCTACTCTGTTATATGTATATTGAGAAAAACAGAAAATGAATATTCCTAGAATATACTGACTGTTGCATTATAGTGATTTGTTTGTGATAAAGTATCTACTATGCTACTCGAAAAAAGAACATATATAGCCTTACTTTAAATTAATATGGGAAAACTATTGGTTTAATATATAGATTTTATATTACATGATTAATTCATGTGACTCATTCTATCTAGTTGGTAAAACTTGGTGATTATTGTATTCCTTTTAAAATAGCCTCACTACAAACATATTGTGTTGCTGTTTAAAAAATTTTCAGTAAAAAAAAGCCGAAAGGCGATATACTAAGCATATTTTGACTTCATCACATTTATTTACTTGTGTTGTCCATTTTTGGTTCTGGTTTCCATAGTTACGGTTGTTGATACTTCCAGAATTTCTTCCAGGTGCTTGAATCGGCTTTGGTCCTCATGCTTGAAGGACGCCATGTTTCGGAGACATGCAACGACACTTTCAGTATTAGTTATCCCGAATTGCATGCGAAATACTGGAGTCAGTTGCAGATGCTTTTGAAGAAAATGCTGGCCATACTACTATCATCAACTGCGAACAAATCTCCCTCCCAGCCATCTCTATCCTCGGGTAAACTTGGAGATGGAGGAAAGATCAGGGAACTCTATAAGATGTCCCTCAAGGGTATGGACATGACCCAACTGCATGCCATGTACAACTTGTGGATGTCATGATGAGATATTCAACTTGCCAATCTTGTTTTGATTGCTTCAGAACAAAAGTAGTTAGTTTTCTACCTGTCCTTGATTGTGGTGATATTTTTGCAAATATGGTTATGTGTTGGAGGATGCAAGTCTTTGAACTCAGTTCCATACTTCCATCTAGGATATTTAGGTTGACCACTAGATAAACCAAGACTTGCATGACTGTAATTGAATGTGTGTAGCAGCAGTGTGGCAGTTTTTCACCAGGGAGGATGCAAATATTTACTTTTAAAATTACTGTATGATAAATCAGTCACCAATATCAAAAATTTGTATTGTATATTATATAATTTGTATGAGTTATGATATACGTGTGCATCACTCGAGTTGGTACGCCTATGTGCACATCGTAGGTTATTGGAGGAAAAAGACAAAAACTAAAAGACCCACAATGCCACAAAATAAGTACTACTAATTTGATATTAAAAGGAAGTTTCAAAAATAATAATTAAAGGTGTATATCTATTTTATTTAATTAAGTTTAATTAAATTATTTATTTTATATTAAATATAAAATTATTTTTATATCAAATAAAAGTTTATTTTTATATTAATTTTTTGGTATTATTTGATATTAAAATAAAATTTATTTGACAGAGAAACAAATATCTTAGTTAACTTGATTGAGTAAAATAAATATACATCTAGCATTATTACGAATAAAGGGACTATAAATATATAAACACCCATTTTACATCCGTATAAAAATATTATTATTAATTAATTATATATTTTAGTATTCAAAATAGACCAAATACAATTAAAATAAAATATTTGTTATAATTATTCCAACTTTTCAATATATACGCAGAAGCTTTAGGATAGAAATCAAATATTCCAATACAAATCTATTCAAATTCCAATAGTCGATGAATGTCACATCTGTCCAAAGATATTTTGGTCTTTCAATTGTCCATAAAAATCTTAGTTAAAAAAATGATTAAAATACTTGTATCTCCTTATTTAATGTATATTAAATTTTATCATCCTCTTCATCTCTTTTACTAGTGGTTTATGACTTTTAATAGTCTATAAACTAACATGGTATTGAAAAACTCTATTTTATCCCTTCTCATAGTATACTAGCGATTTTTATCCTTTCTCTCCCCTTCGTCCTACAAATCTCCCTGTTCTCAATCTCAAATCAATGAATGAACAACAATAATTAAAACATTCATAATGATTATTTGCTTTATTCTCTGTGAACAATCAGTTCAAGAAGAGTAAAATTCTAGAAGGCAATAAACCCATAAATTGATTATAAAAAGCACATTGTAATGGTTTCATATTGGATTTTTCATTTTGCAATTTTCAGCAATAGCAAAATACCCAAAGTTGAAAACTTGCAAAGGTCATAGGGGATACGGCGTCGTTCGTTTCTAAATTTGAAAAAGAAATTGAAGTCTTCAGGGCCATTTTAACAATATCGGGTCAAATTGAGTTTACATTCTTTGGAAAGGTCATAGGGGATACGGCGTCGTTCGTGTCTAAATTTGAAAAAGAAATTGAAGTCTTGAGCAACATCGATCTCTTCCTCTCACTCTTCTCTCAAAAATTTCAAAAGCCGTAGATCTCACTCACTGTCGTTGTCACACCGTCAGTACTTCTCACCGCCGTCCCACCATCGTCGGCCTACTCAAGCCGACAGCTTCGCGTGGCGGCGAACCAGTTCCAGATCGGCCTCCATCTTCGCTGGTTGCACGACAGCTTCTTCCGTCACGCCTACTCGTTGCCGTTCGTCGTCTGTCGTCCGTCGTCTTGTTCTCTCCGGCGGTCTTACTCCCTCTCCTCCTCTGCTCGTTCAAGCCTCACCAAAGGTAATTTATTTTCTTGTTTATTTATTTATTTCTTATTTTAATGTGTTGTTGAGATTGATTTAGTTTAATTATTTCTTGCTTAATCTTAGGATGCCAAAACCCTAATTTCACAACCCTCTCACAGACACTCACAACCTTAATCTCATCTCATCCCCTCTCAAGTCTCAACCTTGCCCTCCCTCCCTCACCGTTCTTCACTTCGTCGCCATCCCTTCCTCATCGTCGGTCAGTGTCGCCGTCTTCCTCCGCACCGCCAATTCTCTGCGTCCACGCCGGTCCGGACGGGCTCCACCGATCGTTGTCCTCCGCCCCTTCTTCCCAGGTAATTATTTTCCCAGTTAATCATGTTGAAATATAAACAAAATGTTCTGCTGAATTGCTGAAATATTAAAAAAAAATGTTGCTGGGCTGCTGTGCTTTGCTTAGTTTCTGCTTCAATTTTTTATTTTTGATAGAAACAAATTTAGTTTTTGTTTATGCTGCTGTGCTTATATTCTGTTTCCTTCAATTTTCTGCTGCTTGCTTCAATTTTTTATGTTGCTGCTTGCTTCAATTTTTTTATATTTTTATATAAGTGGTCTAATCCAAAGACCTGGTGTACTGAACGGTTCGTTTAACGGGTTGGTTTTGATAACTATGAGTGAAATGGTAGCTTGAGCGGTTTGTTGACCGGTTCGAATTTCAGGACCTTGCATGTTTGAGGTTTTGAAAGGTATGATTTTGGAAAATGAGGTTAATGGTAATGGGAAGTGTGAGGGGATCGTTAATTGTGGAATATTGATTTCGGCTTAGCAACTTAAGTACTTGACGGGGAGTGTTTTGGAGAAAGAGGGGAATAATGATCTTGAGGACATTGCTGGGAAGGTGCCTTTGAGGAAGAAGGTGGTAACTACAGTAGAGGCAATGTAGAGTAATGGAAATGAAAAACTGAATAAACAAACAGAAATGGTGACTGAAGTTGTTATTAAAGCTAATTTAGAGAAGTAGGTGTACAAACAGAAATGGTGACAGAAATGGTAGTAATCATCATTGTAATATTAATAGGATTTTAAAGTGTTTCTGTGGCATTGCAAGTTTTCAACTTTGGGTATTTTGGTATTTTGCTATTACAGAAAATTGCAAAATGAAAAATCCAATATGAAACCATTACAATGTGCTTTTTATAATCAATCTATGGGTTTATTGCCTCCTAGAATTTTACTCTTCTTGAACTGATTGTTCACAGAGAATAAAGCAAATAATCATTATGAATGTTTTAATTACTGTTGTTCATTCATTGATTGAGGTTGAAAACAGGGAGACTTGTAGGACGAATGGGAGAGAAAGGATAAAAATCGCTAGTATACTATGAGAAGGGATAAAATAGAGTTTTCCAATACCATGTTAGTTTATAGACTATTAAAAGTCATAAACCACTAGTAAAAGAGATGAAGAGTATGATAAAATTTAATATACATTAAATAAGGAGATACAAGTATTTTAATCATTTTTTTAACTAAGATTTTTATGGACAATTGAAAGACCAAAATATCTATGGACAGATGTGACATTCATCGACTATTGATATTTACTAGTTTACTACCCGCGCCATGCGCGGGTACATTTTGTCCAGTGTTCAAATTTTGTCCAGTGTTCAAATTGTATCATCTATGTAGTTTATCCGGTATAGTTATTATTATTATTAAGACACGTTCAATTAATTCCATAAAACATTGGCAACGATTGATGGAGCTCAACCTAACCATAGCTGGCGAAGCAAAAATTCATTGTTACCACTTATCAAATATTCATCTGACAATTCGTTATGTTCACTAATCATTTGGCTAGAGTAACTTATCATTTGGCTGGAGGTATATAGTACAGAATTATATAGAAACTCGTTGCATATAAATATATCAGCAGATTGCAACACAGTATATATATCTACATAATTTAGGAATTAAATTTTTTCTTGTCCACCACAAAATGACCACAAAATTAACCCATCATTAGTTTCATAATCTTAATTGTCTCAAAATGAAAAAATATAATTTACCTTATCACAAAATATAACTTAAAACTACCTGCCACTATAATATTCCTATATTTCTTTGATCGTAGCATATGAAAGTTGGTTAGGTAGTTATAGCATCACATCTCTAGCTCGGTCACAAAAGATATCGTAGCATATGAAAGTTGGAGGATTTTGTGTGTGTTTCTTTCTTCAGAGGCTAAATTGTCAACATAACAATCATTACGGGACAAAATATGTGGTTTATCCCAAAAATAAAATGAGACATAAGAAAACACATAATAATAGTATAATACAAAAAGGAAACAAAACCCTAGGAGAAACAGCTAAAATGGCTCAAAACAAAAAAGTACCTGAGCAAGCAACTAATGGCATCAAACGAAAATCAACTTTATGATGAAGACGACGGTGCTGTTTCAGAAGGCAGGGAAGGTTTTTCATTCCTCAATTCCTTAACAAGAGCAGCAAGTGCTTCTGGGTTAACTCCAAGATCACAGAGTGCAATAAGAACAGAGAGGGTGTGGCGGTCAAGGCCGGTGTCGAGTATATTCGACATTTGAAATGCTAACTCAAGAGATTCTCGTGCAGATCGTGAAGCTTCTGGATCCATCTTAATATTTAAGAAAACTAAATTAAAGCAACAGCAAAAAAGAATTGGAACAAACAGCAGTATAAAAGAATTGAAGATTGAAGCAGCATAGAAATTCAGCATAATAGCATAAACCAAATAAAGAATTGAAGCAGCATACAAATTCAAAAATAAAAGAATTCAGATTGAAGCAGAATAAAAATTGAAGCAAGCAGCAACAACATATTTACATTGAAGCAAGCAGCAGCAAATTCAGACAGCAGCATAAACCAAGAAATGTTTCTATCAAAAAAAAAAAAAAGTTGAAGTAAGAAACACAGCAGGCTAGCATCATTTTTTTAATATATATTTAAAATTACATTTTATATTTCATATTTTCAGCAGAACAACACCCAGCAGCATTTTAAAACTTAAAAGTAAAGAATGATTAACTTACCTGGAACGAAGGCGACGGAGGACAACAATCGGCGGCGGGGAGGAAGAAGGCGACACAGAGGACTGGCAGCGCGGAGGAAGACGGCGACGCGGAGGACTGGCGGTGCGGAGGAGACAAGACTGACGCTGACCGGCGGTGAGGAACGGACGACGTCGAACGGTTAGGGAGGGAGGGCAAGGTTAAGAGGAGATGAGATGAGATTCACGATGGGGTTGAGTGATTTTCTGAGTGTGAGAGGTTGAGAGGGGATGAAATTAGGGTTTTGGTCCCAAGTCCCAACCCAACTAAACGACGTCATATAGCATATTTTCCCCCAAAATTTGACCCGGTCCGGTTTCTAAACCCGTCCGATTCACCGCTTTCTATGGAACCCGTCCGGTTCAAACCGGATTTGTGCGGGTTCGATGCACATCCGATCTGATTGACGAACCGGTCCAGTCTGGTATCCGAATCAGCAGTTTTCCGGTCCAACCGACTGAGTCGGTCCGGTTTTGATAACTATGGCAACATGTATTATTATCCTGTACACACAATTTTTAATAGAAAAAAATATAAATATCAGCACAAAAAATTTTATATTGATATTTATATTTTTTTATGTTATAAATAATTTAAAAAATTATTTTTTATTAATACTACAATCATGCCTCACTCTCAATAACTATTTTTAAAATTATTTTAAAAACTATTATTTTACAAAACATGTTCTAAAACTGTTTTTAAAATTATCAAATCATACATACATGTTTTAAAATTAACAAAAAATGTTAATCCAAAAGCACCCTAAAATACTCAATTTAAAAAACTCATGGACCGAACTCGTGTAACGGCTCTTCTAGTTCATTTTTTTTTTTTTTTGTTGACTGGCTCTTCTAGTTCTAGAAATATTAAAAGCATTTTACATTGTTATTTTAATAAATAAAAAAAAACCCGGATCAGAGCAGTTCAGCACACAGTATGACAGTACCACACTCCAAAAACAACACGTTGAAACGCAATCTCGTGTGTATTGATTGCAACGCCAAAATGGTGTCCTCTCCGCTAAGCAAACAAAACCACCAACTTAACAAACAAATTTATTTTCCTTTTCCTACCCAGTTATTCCGTGTCCGCGTACCCTTTACCTTCGTTTATAAAAGAAACGCAAAAAATTAAAACATGATAACACACACACACTTCAATCACAGGCCCAACCCCTCTCCATCAATTTTCCTTCTTTTCTTCGCATTGCTCCTTTTGAATTCCATCGCCATGTCTGATTCCGCTGACTCTCGCTCTTCTGCTCCCGAGGCTTCCGTTCAAATCGTGTACACTGAGAAGCCCCAGGACGAGGAGCCTGAGGCTTACCACATCAGAACCCTATCTGCTGTCCTTGGAAGGTGCCTCATTCATTCTCTTACACTTTTCTTTGCTCTTCAGAAAATTGAGCCAAATTAATTTTTTTTTAATAATTAATTTGATTTTTGGGTGATGCAGTGAGGAGGCTGCGAAGGAAGCTTTGCTGTACAGTTACAAGTCCGCAGCTAGCGGATTCTCTGCTAAGCTTACTCCGGAGCAGGTTGCTGAAATTTCAAGTAAGTTTTTTTTAAAAAAAAAAAAAAATAATAATAATAATTTTGTTTTTAGGGTTTAGGGGAATGTTTTGCAAGTGGAAAGTTTGTAAGAAGGAATCGTAGTAATTTTGAAATTTCAAGACTTTGAGTGCATTGGAAGCAAAAACCCTCGGCTTTTGTATTTTGTGTTTGATGATCGTCTGGTCTGTGATTTTCCCTATCTTGTTGAAATTCTCTGATGTGTTTATGGCTCACCTATGGACTGTGGGTAATTTGTGCTATCAATTTCATGTTCTGTGTATTTAGGGTTTTGATTTGCAGTATTTAGGGTTGAGAATGAGTCAATGGGAGTTTTTATCTGAACATTTGAATTGAGCTTGTCATTTATAGGTTTTGACCTAGTTAGGATTCCACAGGAGTATTAGATAATCTTAACAAATGATTGAAATTTATCACTGAAAAGGTATTTTCTGGCTAAATAATCTGTTTCCTCTTATGGGAGAGTGGTTTATTATTGGACTAGTTTGAGACTTTTAGTGGTTGTGAAATTTGTTTATCCGAGGATCACAGGTTCACTTTTTCTTCCCTAAACAAGATTAGTCAACAATTAATCCAATGATAATACACTAGACAGCTTTAAAAGCAACTGGAATACATGTTTTGATAATAAGCGTTTTCAAGGAAACAAAATGAGCTAATGCAAACCATTGTTGTCTGAAAGAGTTGGTGCCAGAGTAAAAAGGGAACCGACTAACCGACTTGGATGAAAGATTATCTTTGCTAGTATTAAATATGATGAAATGATAAAATGCTTTTGAAATGCAAGTTCCTGTTTGGTTAGGGGTGCTATGAATTCTGCATTAGAATGGAATTTGTTAGAGTTAGTTATATGAGTGATAGTCATTATTTTTAGCTCAAGTATTAGATTAGTTAGTAGTTAGGAAACAGCATCCATAAGAATCATTCCAGCCAAGCAATTGAACCAGTACCCAGTATTAGGTTATGTATCTCCATTGAACTTTTTTTGGGACAATATTAATATGATATAAACAATTACTTGAGTGACTTTTTTAAATTAAGAGCGTGTTTGTTTTAGATTATTTTACCATTAATTCTTTTTTAACTGGAAAAAGTTCAGTTTTTGCATATTTGGTTGTTTTTATATGTAATTAAAATCTAAAACAAATCTGTTTTCAGTTTCTTGTAGATAGGTAGGCTTCTCAGTAAAACTTATTCTCAACTATTTCCAATTACACAGATTTAAGCTGTTTTTACAAACAGAAACAACCACACCCTAATTCTTGTATGCAAAGCAAAACTGAATGTTGGAACGTGTGTTGTTATTTTCAGTCTTCAAGTATTTCAGTCTTCAAGTCAAGTTAATTTCTATTTTTCTATTTTCATGTCTGTGTATTGTTCGTAGTGGTTGTTTCTTACTGTTGTACAGCTCTCGGATGTTTTCTTTCTACAATCTATTGGTATCCCTGTAAATGATTCTTTTTGCTTGTCCACAGTTTAATGTTTCTTATTACAAATCTTTCTTTTGCAGAGCAACCCGGTGTTGTTCAGGTTGTTCCTAGCAGGAAACTTGAACTACATTCAGGACCAAATAGGCTGCAGTAGAGTTGAGTTGAGAATGAGCAATTTCTATACGGTTCTCCCAAACATGTGCCTGTTCCTAAGCCCATTATCTGCATTTGTATAAATTTGGTTATCTCGTGGACTCATCCTATGTTTATGTCAATAAGCAAATGGGTGTATAACATAGAGAAAAATTGAGTTTTCTCAGCTGCTTATGACAATATGAAATATGTGTCTTCAGAATATCCATTATATAAACTCAAACGTCAAACCTATTAGCTAATATCTCAAAGTACTCGCATTCGTGATCAATTCTATCTTTGTTACTATTATACATATTCAGAATGAAAATGATGAATTAATAGGCACAATAGTACTCTTGATACACTAATATAATAGGAAAATTATCCGGCAAGCATACTGTATTCCATCGCTTTTTAGCCGTTGATCTTGATTGATTTTAATTATAAAATCAATATGATTAAGATCAACGGTTAAAAGCGTTAAAAGCGCTGGAATACCGGTATGTCGCGATTTTCACGGCATGCCGGATAATCTTCCAATATAATATACCAGCAGACAACTCGGGGCATTGCACATATTCTTAGAACCTCACATTGTCTGGAGAAAATAAAAAACACAAAACACTGCACAAGTTGACTCTTAAAACGAAAATCATCTATTCACGATCTCAATCCCAGCAAAAAGTTACCAGCACCTGGTATAAGAAAAAGTTGTCGAACTCTGTCCAGTATTGTTCATCAGCATCTACTGAGTATTATACACACCCAAAAAGACATAATAATCAAAACTTCGTTTGTCTTCCATCTAAAGTAATGATAGATTAATCTTAATGATTCTTTCTTCAATTGATTTTAGCTAATTTCAATCAGCAATCTCAGTTTTATCTCATATATCTTGTAGAATTCTCTCCAATCGCTCCTAAATTATGATATTACGCTAATTTTTTTATTACACACAATTAATATTTTGAATTTTATTGTGAAGTACAACAAATTAAATAGGCAATATGATTGTTAAATTAAACACGATAAAATATTTCATTTGCGTTTAAAATTTTAAATAATTTTTTTCTTTTATAAATTTTGATAAACAAAAAAGGAAATTAAGTAATAAGAATTCAAGACTTTAAGGCTGCGTTTGGAAAAGAGACTGGGACTGAGACTGGAGAACTAAGACTGAAATACTGGAATTAAATTAAGTTTGTGTATTGTGTTTGGTTTAAAATGTATAAAATTGAGTTGTATGGAGACTAAAATGCTAAAATAACTAAAATACCCTTACTATTTAAAAAATTAAAACAAAATAAAACCC
This sequence comes from Stylosanthes scabra, assembly GCA_036250425.1. Classification (NCBI taxonomy): domain Eukaryota; kingdom Viridiplantae; phylum Streptophyta; class Magnoliopsida; order Fabales; family Fabaceae; genus Stylosanthes; species Stylosanthes scabra. Next base: position 2,561 of record JASCZI010000945.1, on the reverse strand, counting down.
TATCTCCCATGGTTGCATTCTTCTCCAGCAGCCACCATCCATGTTTTACCCACTTGATCTTTAATATGCGAACAATAAAATTGTGTACAGTTATTATTTATATTTAATGTTTACAATAATGGTTTAGACTTTAGAGCTCTGTTGAAACAGGTAAAGGTGATGAACTGCGGAGGAGAAGGTAGCTATGGAACTTGCATAGTAGAGGTAACACGTTTTCCTCTCTTGCGACAGTAAAAGGGGCTAAGATCGTTCTAACTCTTCCTGAAGAGAAGAAAGACAATGCTCCATTAACATGCTTTCCTCTCTAACTCTTTCCAAGCTTTCTCTTGTTTCCTTTAGCTCTGCAACAACTTCCTCTATCTTCCAATTTTCCTTCTCTTGTGATTCAAATCCCTAAACCCAATGTTTTGCCTCGGCTCGTCAGAAACCCTAGAAGAACCCACCTTGAATTGGAGGAATTGTCACCACCACCAGAGCTTTTGTTGGGAGAGTTGCTGCTGTAGTTCCTGAACTCGCCGCCAAGACGGTTGCCGTCGCGGTCGAGCTCCTCGGCGGTGCGCTGGCGCGGAACATTGGGGAGCACGATGGGATCTTGGTAGTCGGGTTTGACGGCAACAGCAATGAACTCGATGAGGGAAAGGGTCTGACCTTTCTTCTTCATCGATTTTCTGGCGGCTGCGACAGCCAAAGAGGGGGAAGTCGGTGAGTGGTTTTGCGGTGAGGGGCAGGAAAGATGAACGAAGTTGTGGTTGGAGGTTGTGGTGGTGGTGATTGATACACAGTGATGATGGAAGGGGGCAGTACAGGAATAACAAATGTTGAATGGCGGTATTTTAGGATAAAATGTTATTAAAATTTTGAGTCTCAGTCTCAGTCTTCCAGTCCCTCCAATCTGGAGGTATTGAAGATACTAAAATTTTAGGAACTGAGACTGAAATTTTAGGAACTAAGACTGGAATTTAATTCCAGTCTCTGCTCAACAAACACAATACTGAGTCTCAATCCCTCAATCTCAATCCCAATTTTATAAACCAAACGCAGTCTAATTGTTTTAGATGTACATCAAACTAATACTTATCTTCTTAAGTGAGTATCCGACCTTACAAAATCTCTTAAATGAATAACTTTAATTGAACTAAACACTTATCAATTATGTTATTGTTTTATCAGATACGAATTAAATCCAAGAAAACCTGTTAAAAAAAAAAGCATGCATATGGACTACCCAACTCACACACCCACAATACTTCTTCTTCTTCATCGCTTCCACCTCCGCCTCTATTATATTGTTGTTCTTGTTCTTGTTTTTATTCTTCTTTCATTGTCATTACTTCTTTTCTGCTGCGCCGTTGTCGTTGTTGTTGTCGTCGCCGCCGCTGTCTTCTTCTTCTTCTTCTTTTTTTTGCTGGTTCTTCTTCATCTTTGTTGTTCGTTGTTGTCTTCATTGTTTTCTTTATCAAATATCAAATTGAGATTTCAATGCTGCTGGTTCTTTTTTTCTTAATTTTTTTTCTTTTTTCCTTATGAAATTTTAAATTGATATGCTTTATCTTATTTTTTTCTTTTTTAATTAACTAAATGATTAAGGCTACAACCTGAATCATATGAATAAAGATTTGACTAATGTGAAATTCAAATGAAACTCAATTAAAAAGGTATTGATATAATATATAAAAATAAAAAATAAAAATATGAACAAATGACATATTCTCTCTTGAACAAAATTTTTTTTTCTTTCTCGAACAATTCTTTTGATTCAATGAAACATTTTTATGAGTTATGACAGTTTAGCATACTCTTTATAGAGTTTTTTATTTTAGTAGCAGAACCTGCTTATTTAGCATACTCTTTGTAAAATCATTAGCTTCTTCAATTGTTAGAAAAGTCATCCCAACCTTTGAAATGTATTTCCAACCTTTGAAATGTACTCTTCATCAACATGATACAAAACCTGCAAAAATAGAGCACGAACATATTATTAATATTAGAACGAACAGAAATCTTAAAATTATCGAACAAGTTTTTTAATTTAACAATAATGACCCAATTGAAAAATAATAACTCAAACATAATTGAAACAAAAACATAACGATCAGAAAATTTAAATTTAATAATAATACAGCAAACAATGACAACAAACTAATTGAAACAACACATTTCACATATTCATATTGAAAACAATTGAAATCAATTTTCCTAACATGAATGAAGATTTTACAAATTGTATTGAACCTCAGAATAAACAATCCAAGAGCAAGAACAATAACATAAAAAATAGAGCAATAGCCGAACAGAATTTATAAACATAATACACAAATTTTGTAAACATAACGAATGGAAAAGTTAAACTAAATAATGTTAGTCGGTATGCACAAGATACAAATACTCAAGAGGGGGGTGAATTGAGTATTTAAGCAACAATGATAAATTTTCGCGCGGAAGCTAAATAAACTTAAAAAGCAAATACTTCAAGTAAATTGAACTTGTATGTTTCCAAGGACTTAGGTCACTTCCTAAGTACTTACAAGGAGCTTTTACAATTTCAAAGTGCTTGTTACAAG